>JAOTIZ010000009.1:23826062-23838067 GCA_027123425.1 Erythroxylum panamense
ATTCTAATAAATTATAATAATATAATAGATCACATGACATTAATTGGCTTAATTTGTACTACTTTTAAATATGTTATCTACGAAGTAATGATGTTTTTTTTAAACTGAATATATTTATTGGGATAATCCTGCATCACAATTTAGAGTGTCTAATAATAAAACTGACAGCATTTGCTAACTATACCTATTAGGTTATCTAGTAGCTAATTTAACTAACAAGTGAGCTACCATATTAACATGCCTGAGAATCTATTTAAAAATAAATGACTGAAAATACGTAGCTGTGACTTTGCACTCGTTCAGGATCACTCTCAGTGCATTAATGCTATTGCTGCATTCATGGACCTGTTGTATCAAGTGAAGACAATCAGTTTTCACCTGTATTGATATAAAGTCAGTGTGTATTAACCAAGATAGGACCTCTTTGAAAGCAATAGCATCAGCAATAAGAAGAGTATAAAGTGAGTAGGAAAACCCAGAGAGACAGTTACCAAATTGACCCATGTCTCCCCTTATTACTACTCTATATGACCTTGTCTCTCGAGCATCGTGAATTGCAACATCAAAGTTACACTTTATAGCTCCATCAGTTGGGAGGGGATCCTCTGTCTCCCCTACTCTGTCCCTACCATGTCTTCCTCTATCTGAGCCATCCACTTATGTGGGACTCACATAAATGGATGGCTCAGATAGAAGGGGACAGGGTAGGGACAGGATAGGGGGGACAAATGATTTGGGGTGCCATCAATTGGGCACATCAAAGTTACACTTTATAGCTCCATCAGTTGGGCCTGACTAGTGGAATATCAGTTCATCAACCCTTGTTGGTGTATCATAATCACTAGCCCAGATTTGGGTAATTTTTCATTCTTTTTTCATTCTTCAAGAAATCTGTGCGAAGATGCTACTGTAGCACGGGGAGCTAAAAGCGGATTCTCAGGGATGAAACTTCACGAGGGCAGCATTACTTTCATTTAACCTTTTGAATACATTTATAACAACTTTTCCCTTCACGTGCTTTTATTAGATATGGAAAACGAAAAACAGAAGCTAACAGCCAAGTTGGCTTAATCAGGACAAACTTAATGATTGTCCTACCACTTAACATGTTTGTTGGGCATTTGAAAAAAAATAGGGTTGGATGGAGCAATGAATCTAGATAGTTTGAAATGGGATATCTCTTAAGTCTAAAGTTTAATAGGATAAGCATGTGACTAATTTTTACGGGTTCAATCATAAAAATTTTGAATCATTCAAATTTTTTGTCCAATTTTTAAATTTTCAGTTCAATTTAATTTAACAATTTTTGTTATTAAAATTCAACCAATTTATTAATTAATCGGACAATTTTTATAAATTAATAAACTTTTATAAACTAAAATATTCATTTAACAATATTTTTTAATTAAAAGTCATATTCTTCGATAAGTAAAAATAATATATTTTAATTATTTATTTAATTTAATTTTTAGCCTGATTTAAAATAATTGAACCTTTTAAACCTTAAACTTTTTATATTATCAATTTAACTTCTGTTTCAATTTAGGGATGGCAATGGGCTAACCCAGTCAATTTTTTAAAATTAAAAATATATAACAACTTATTTTTTAAAATTGAGTCCGAGTCTGTATTGCTCAAATTTAAACTTATCCGATACTTAACTTTTCTAGATATTGTTTTGCTTAAAATAAATGAACCTCGAATCAGTACGAATTTGAGCCTGACTTATGAACTGATTCATTAAAAATAACTAAATTTAAACCTATTAGCCAAGAATTGCTAACACTTCAAAGTTCGTTGAGCATTTTTAAACAACTAGAATTGGATGGAGCAATGAATCTGGATACTTTGAAATGGGACATCTCTTAAGTAAGTCTAAAGTTTAATAGGACAAGCATGTGAGCAAGTTTGGCTTATCACTCCTCCGCTACTTTCATTTTGGCTCTCAAGTGAATTAGATACTTTAGTCTTTAGGCACGTTCAACTTCGAGGCTTGATGGGATTGATTCGTCTTGTGCACATTCTGCGCATGTGACCCAGCCCAACCCAACCCCTCCAATCATCTCATTGCTTGGACATCAAATGCCACGTGCCATTAGATGACGAACGTTCGTCGTTATGCTGACTTTAGACAATCGTCTCCTGAACTACTTAATCTTATTAATGATTTCATATTAAAATTATTATTTACTTTATATAATATAGTTTAAATATCATATAAGTACTTTGGCTTTGTTTGGTAATCAACAGACTCTATTAACTATTATTTGATTTTAGTTATTAATTAACGACAGATTAATATAATTGATTTGACGAATGAATAACTCTTTTTATATGAACCAACATATTGGACATAACAAAATAATTGTTTAAAAAGTGAAATAAATAATTAGTTTTTTAAAAACTGAAATATAGTGAAAATAATTATAATCTTGGTATATATTAAAATGAGTTTAAACAAGTCTTGTGTAAAGTAAAATGGTTGATTATGTATTACTTTACGTGTCAAAGTTTTAAGACTTCCAATTTCACATAATATATTAAAGGATTAATTAAAAAATTCTAAACTTTGTTTAATTTTACAATTATAACTCGAACTTTAAAAAGTAACAATTAAATACTCAAATTTTTAAAATTTTTAATTATAATACAACATTAGCATTTCCATTGAGTTTGTTAACATGACTTGTTACGTTTAATAATGAAGTTTAATTAAATAACATAATTTAGTTAAATTTAATTAATTAGTTTAATTAGGTTTGATGTGTATAAATATTTAGTGTTTCTAAAATATGTGGCAAGTCATATCAGCAAACTTAACGTGTATACTAATGTCGGACTAAAATTGAAAAAATTGAAAATTTAAATATTTAATGACCATTTTCTAAAGTTTTATACACGAGAAAAAGAGATGAAAATGTTTTACGTATTATTCAGTTTTCTACAAACTTTTATAAATTATAATAAAAAATACATGTGATATAATAGTTTTAAATAAAATTTAATATAAATAATAATAATTTAAATTATATTTAATAGTACACTGACAGAAGGGGGTTTTAATTGAAATATTTTTAAATTTGAAATTTTTTAAATTTTTTATATTTTATAAAAAAACATATATTAAATTTTATGAAATGGATTTACACTTCTAAACAGAAGTTCAAAATGGCAACGTCAAACTTGAAGATATCATCCACCATCTAACCGCATAAATAACTTCTTAGTTAAAAGACACACACTTTCATATTTTTATATAATATTTTAAAAAATCTCTTAATTGTTAAAATTCTTGATTTTTTAATTTTTAATTTTTTAAAAATATTTTCTTAAATTTTGATTAGAAAACAATAAAATACATACAATAAAAAATATCACACATAAACTAAACAAATATAATTAATGTAATAATGCAACTCAATTCTTAAACCTGATATAAATAATATTTGATCAGTTTATATTTATATTCGGAATATATATGTTTAGTTATTTTTAAATAAAATTTTAAAAAGTGAAAGCTAAAAGGTTTTTTTTTATAATTTTAATGATCAAAAAGATTTTTTTTAATTCTCATTCCACTTATTGTTATTTTGTTAAACATCCCTACTACTCTACGAGAGACACATTTTATTGTGGAGATTAAGAATCCAAAATAGCATAATCACAAATAGCTAAGTTTACGAAACATAATGCCTATAATGAAAGTGATCTGTCTCATATTGACGAGGGTGGTCATCCTCACTTGTTAGATGATAAAAAAGTGGATACTATATTTATTTCATACTCATCGCTTATTCAGAACTAATGGATCAAGGTCTTAATATCATATTAGTATATGGATAGGAATTTATACCTATACAAACTGGGGTTTCTAAAGTACAAGAACATACTGAACCAATTCGGTTAAAAAGATTTACTAGAGTTAGAAAACTTGTTACCTCATCTGATTATATAGTCTATTTTTATTAATAAGACTGTAATATTAGACATGTAATAGATCCAATTATCTTTAAAGAAACTTCTTTTTGACCTTGTGTCAATTTATGGTGGGATGCAATAAGGAATAAGATGCAATCCATTAACTATGATAAGGTATGAAAGCTTGTAGATTTACCTCGTCATTTCAAACCTAGCAGCTGTAAAAAAATTAACGAGACCAAAAAAGACCCTCAAGATAAAGTTGAGCAAATTAAAGCCTTGTTGGTTACTAGAGGGTTTACACAAAAATGACTGACTTTAATGTTACATCTTTTTCGGTATCATTTAAGAATGCATTTATAGTGATTATGATAATAGTGACTCATTATGATAGGGACCTATAACAGATGGATCTCAATATCCTTTGTAAAGAGGTCTATATTAAATAACTTGAAGGATTTTATGATCAAGATAAAACAATCTAAATTGAAAAAATTTATGTATAGTTTGAAACAAGCCTCCAAACAATAATACTTAAAGTTTAACGAGACTCTTACCTCATTTGACTTTATAGGAAATGAAGTTAAAAGGTACTTATATTGCAAAGTTTGGCAAAGCAAGGTAATCTTTATACTTTTATATGTGAATGACATCTTTTACATACCAAATAACTTGACCATGTTGCATGATACTAGACAACTTTTGACCAAATATTTTGATACGAAAGACTTTAGTGAGACGTCTTTTGTGTAAGTATTCAGATTCACCAAAACAAATCTCAACACTTGTTGTGTCTCTCGTAGAAAGCATACATCGAGCAAGTGATGAAAAATTTAGTATAACTTATTGTAAACTTGTTGCAGTATCTATCTCTTATAATGTAAAGACAATATTTGACACAATATCTAAAGAACGAGACAAAGGGAGAGGTTATAAGAATGCCTCTTATTTCAATGCAACTAGTAGCCTAATATATGCCTAGGTACATATTAAATTGGACATTGTATTTGTCGTTGAACTACTGGATAGGTATTTAGTTAACCCAAGAACACCCAAGAACAGGTCATTGAAATGCAATCAAATGGATTTTAAGATATCTCAAAGGAATTAAGGATTATATATTAGGGATGAAATAGTCATTTAAATTAAATTAGTTTTAAGATACCAATTAATTAAACAATTTATTTAAAATATATAGTTATAAATTATTATCCTCGTGATACAAATTGTAAGAAAATCTTAATTATTGAAATTAATTTGGTGTTTTTTTTGTATTACATATAAGAGACATCGTTTAAGAAATCTTTAAAAAGATAACTAATTTCTTCAGTTTTTAAAGAAATTCATAATCATTGGCTTTTTTAGAAAAGTGTTTCTTTTATAATTTAATTAAAAATAATGATAAAATATATAAAATATAAATATAATGCATAAACAAATTAAATGTCATTAATATAATAACTTAATTTAACTCTTAAATTTGATTTGAATGAATTAAATTTAACTTAAATTAATAATTTAAAATATTTATAATAAATTATTAGATTGAGCCAGATTTAATTAGTTTGGTTTAAATTTTAAGATTTGGATTAAATTAATAATAACAAAAATTAAATTAATATTTTACAAAAATTTTAAGAAAGTGATATATACTTCTAAAAAAATCCCAAGACGAGGAGGAGGAGGAGAGTACTTTCGGTACTTGCTCTCACAACGTCGATCTTGAAGATATCCTCAACCATCCAAATTCCAATAAATAATATCACAAATTTTGAAAAAGAAAATCTGAAGTTTTTTTTATATTAAAAAGGAATAAACAGAAACTGCGTGATTGGGTTTAAACTTTAAAGAGATAAAAAGAAAAGAGCCGACAAAGCAATCAACATCCTCATCTTGACGACCGCAACTTGTTGGGGGAGACAGGGAGAGAGATTGAGTCAGTGATAAGACCTGGGGAGATAGACTCGGATAAAAATGGATGATTACGAGTGCACACCTAAATTCAAACTGAGATCGATATACACGCGCGCACGCCGAACACGTTAAGTAAATTCGACATTGTAGCAATCAGAGATTAAAACCGACTTATTGCCTGTATTTTTTTTATTACGTGACCTAGTCAGACTAATTTTAAGTTTCTACAATTCTACTTCAAGAGTTTAGAGGATGTAAATCTGAAACTTCAAAATTCCTTAGGTTCTTAAGTAACCTGTACACTTCTACGCACAAGGAGTTTTCATATACTCTAGATTGTTTAGCTGATGATTAATCACTGGCTTCCTCTGCTTAGCATCAGGTTTCTATCAACCCCCAGGTTCCTTAGCAGCTCCAACTCCCACACTGCCGTTGGAAGCGAGACGTCTATAATTGATCCGATCAAGGAGCTTTACCCAATAGGCTAGAGGATCATCAATAGGAACATGCCTATTTCCCCTCTTTTGGTGTGACTCGAACTCAAGACCTCATTTGAAGGGAGAGTCTTAAGTGAAGAATCTGGACAAATTGGTCCACCCCTCGTTATCGACTTACTGCCTGTTTGAATAGGCTTCGAGAGGTAAATGAGTTTTTTTATTACAATTTTTTAAATAATAAATATTTAATTGTAAATAAAAGGATTTTTAAATAAAAATTATTTTTTTACTAAAATATAACTTTTTAAGAAACTCAAATTAAGAGTTTATCAAAAAAATACTTTTTTAGATAGATCAATTAATAAGTCTATTTTTAGTCTCTTTTGTCTTTATATTTTACACATAATTCTTACAATATTTACAAACTCATCTTCACGTTTATTTTGATAATTATATAATATTATTTGACTTTTTTATATTTTTTAATATTTATTTTTATATTAGTTTTACTTATATTATAATCCATATAAAAGATTTGATTAGATATATTTTCATTTATGGTTTATATGGTTTAAAGTTATAAAATAATTAATATAGTGTGTTTTGCATATTATTTAATATATTTTAAATAATTTTTATATGCATAAATAATTTTTATTATAATATAAAATATAGATAAAATTATAAGTATTCTTTATTTTAATGTTGCTAAACAGTTTACTATATGAAAATCTTTCAAAAAATGTCTTTTTTTTAATTGATAGCCAAACAGTTAACTGGCTTCTTAAAAAAGCTCTTCTTAAAAAACTCTACTGATAAAAGTTGTATAAGTTCTTCTTAACAATTTTGTTCCAACTGCTTTTAGTAATAAAGTTCGAGTCTTTATTTTTCACCTCAAATCCTCTGTCCCCCTTACCCTGTCTCTACTCTGTCCTCCTCTATCTGAGCCATCCATTCATGTGGGACCTAAATGAATGGATGGCTCAGACGGAGGGAGACAGGGTAGGGACAGGGTAGGGGGGACAGAGGATCCCCCTATAAATCCCTAAACTAAAACTATTGTTTCTATTTATTATTTATTTGCATTTATGTATTTAGTTATTTTATTACTTTTTATGATTATTTGACTTATTTACTTAATTATTTTATGTTATCTTTTTTGTTTGACATATATATGTAGTATTTTCATAACATATTATATATGAATTTATCCGAAATAATCTCTTTATTATATTAAAATAAGGCTACATATTATCGTATATCTCCAGACTTCGTGATTCAAGAAGACTTTAATTGAGTGTCAATTAGGATGTTTTACTTTGTTGTGAATCTTCATAAAAAATTAATTGGATAGTATTCTATTTAGGATCAAACATATATGGAGAGAGATCAAAATGTTTATGGGAAGATTGCGTAAACTGATCAAAGGATTTTATTTTTAACAACGATGTCGTTTCATTGATTTTAATTTATTGTGTTAATTTTGGTTGTCATATATTAATGGTTAGGGTTTCAAATGATGAACTACTATTAAAAAATTAAATATTTACATTTTTTATTACCAAAATTTAAGTTGGAATTAAAAAATAAAATTTTAAATATTTTATTACGACTTATTAAGATTCAGGCCATTATTACAAAATTGAGCAATATATTAAATTTGTTTTTTATTAGGTCTATAATTTACATCAAATGAGTTCACGTGGGTTTTCATGGAAAGTCTTCACTGCTTTTACTAACTTCCAGTAGATACATGCTTATTTTGAAGAGATGGAGACACGTGTACAGAACTTGTCGAGTTTGGAGAGCACGTGGTATGCGTGTGAAATGATA
Source organism: Erythroxylum panamense (assembly GCA_027123425.1). Classification (NCBI taxonomy): domain Eukaryota; kingdom Viridiplantae; phylum Streptophyta; class Magnoliopsida; order Malpighiales; family Erythroxylaceae; genus Erythroxylum; species Erythroxylum panamense. The sequence goes on from JAOTIZ010000009.1 coordinate 23,834,165, forward strand.
AGCGTGTATGATTGGTTGTGGATTTGCAACTTGTTCTCCCCTCACAAAACGCGTGATGCAGTAGCTGTCGTTCGCGTGATGATGGACAGTGTTTAAATCTCGTGGGATTCACCATCACCGCCACCAACACGTGTAATAACATATCTCACACGTGTCATTTAAATTCAATTTTTATGTTTTTTCATTTTGATAAATAAAGTACCCAATAAATTATCGAAAATGCCAAATCAACAAGTAATTTAACAAGTTAAAACTAATCATTAAAAAAATAAAACTTTTATTTTAATAATTATTTTATTAAAAACTAACTTATTTATTAATACATTTGTCAATTTTTATAAATTATTATTACTTCGTTAATTTTTATTTAACAACTTTTTATTAAATTTTAATTTCTTTCGAGAGCAAGAATAATTTATTAATTTAATCTTATTTTAAATTCTTTAATTTTGTTCAAGTAAGTTGTACATAAGTTTTATATAACAACAACAAAAAATAAAAATCCTGCTGAGAGACGAAATCTCGCTAATTATGTTGCATTACAGCATAATGAACTTTGGATTAGTATAAATATTAAATTTCAATCCATATAAGAAAAAAAGAGAGACTTATTCACTAAATAAATAAAGACTATATTCTAAATATTAATGTCTTAAAAATCGAATTGGATATTAAATAAATAAATAAGAAGTTAAAGATTTAAATGATTCAACTGATATTAAACCATTATAAAGTTGGTTAAAAATTAAATAATTTGAAATATAATTATGACATTATTATTTTAAAAAATCTGAAAATTGTTTAAGAAATAATAAATAATTAAATTGAGAGATTAACATATCTGTCATATTTATTGTATTTGTCATTGGCTAATAATAAATCTCTAGAAAAAACCTACCAAAGTGCCATTTAATTTAAATTTTACTTGACATTTTTAATAAATGTGAAATTTATTACTTTTATATTAATAAAATTTAATATTCATTAAAAATCATCAATTTATAAGCAACATTTTATAAAAATAAATCAATTGTAAAGATAATAATTCAAAATTAAGTTAAATTAAATTAAATTATTATTTATATTTTAATCTAAGCCTATTAAATAGCTAATTTAAAGTTTGTTATCATTTTATCATCTTCTATAATAAGTCAAATTCCAAAAGCAACCCAAAATTTTTTTAGTTTAATAAAGATAAAAGATATAGAACTTATTTATAACTTAAAAAAACTCTTAAAAAATTTTAAATTATTGAAAAATTGTTTACATTTTTCAATTTTACAGAAAATCCTCATTTAAATTTTGGTTAAAAATTAACTACAAAACATATCATATATGAACGATATATGGGGATCAATCAAATAATACTTATATAATTATTCAACACAACTTTAAAATTCAAACAAACTAATTAAATTTGACATAAATTAATAATTTATTATAGTTATTTTAAAATTATTAATTTAAATTTACTTTAATTATTTTAAATCAAATTCAAGAGTTATGTGTTAAGTTATTATTATTGAAATTTTGAGACAAGAACCGATCCCATGCCACTTTATGAAACCTTTTGTATTTAATTTTTCAAAAGTCAAAATTATTTAAATTTTTGCAAATTGATTAACATATAAATTATAATAAAAAGTGAATCATAATTCGTATTTTATTTCAAAATTTGATCATTTTTTTGTTATATCTGTCGAACTGATTTTGATCCATTTCAACTACCATAACCACTCAATTGTTCAACTTCTAATAATATCCACATAATAAGTTAAAACAATTCTATAAATGCTACTGAGAAAGTTATAGCTCTCATAGAATTGAAGACTATTTATAATAATTTTTAAACATTATAGTAATTCAATTGAAATTAAAGTTTAATTAGAATTACAAAAATCATAGTTAAATATTAATTATACCTAGATGAGATATAATATCTCATATATCATATTTAATCATAAATTATTTAAACTTTACAATCAATTTCAATTTGATTAAAATATATTTTTTCTCTTCAATCTGTTCTTTATATATAACCCATTATATTCCAAAATATGTTGGTAAATGGTAATGGACATATATGATAACCTTAAATCATATTTAGGATTAGATAATAATTTATCTTAATTAACCAATTAAACAATTTATATTAATAAATTAAGATTAACTTCTGAAGATTTATCATGATCATCAAAATATTTAGAAATATTAAAGTAATTTTAACTAACCTTAACGTGCATATTTTTTCGTATAATTCAAACATTTTATCATACAATATTTTGAAATTAATGTCAGCTCTATTTTAATGCAATCATGTTAGTTCCTCGCTATTAGTTATTAATTTAATCAACGAATTTTATACATGATTTTACAATGTGTCATTTCAGTTAAAGATTTTCTAAATCAATTATAATTGAGAACAGTGAAATATTCTCATTAATTATTTTTTTATAACGAATAATATATTAATCACTCGACTCTAATGATTATTGATCGAGGTACCCTTGACTATAAAAAGTCATAATTTATATCAAAATATAGTAATTTCTATATGAGATAACTTTGGTGATATAAAGTTAAATGATTACTTATATAATAATTACAGTGAAAATTTTTATAAATATACAAGTAATGTTTCGAATGAATTTCTCATCTGGGCTATTTCAGTGAACTTATTTTTTAATAAGCACTTATACCTTTGTTCAAATATGTTTATATTTTACTCCATAAACTACTCCCCTTATAAAGAAAAACATAACATGTGATAGTTTTTTTTATGCTTTATTAATGATTAAGAACCATTTAAAGATAACACATGAATAAAATACGAGAATTATAAATCTTATAATTATAATCTTAACGCATATTTATACCATTAACTTTATCATATGCATTTGAAAATGTATAAGATAATTTTAGTTTTTTTGAATATATTAATAATAAATAAATAAAATAAATCAACATTACATGATTAATATTTATTTATAATTTTTATGTAAGTAATGGACTATAAATATGATAGAATTAATAAAAATTAAAAAATTCCACGATGTTATTTTATAATATATCTTAACCTTTTTATATATTACATTTTAAATTTCGATAAAATTTAAAATTTAATTTTTTTTTTCCCACTAGGTAAGATAAGTATGGTAGATAGCTTTGAAGAAGCGGCAATCGCTTTCGACTTTTAAAATTTGTCTCGGATCGTACCGCCTCAATTTGAAGAAAGAAAACCTCAGACTTATCAAAACTCGTTGTTCTTGTGAGATTTCCTTTTGGTTAACTTTCAACGTCATGATGGTCACGGGATAAACCAATGGCTAATAGATAATACTCATTTGACACCAACTTAATCTGATTTGTTTTTATTAATCTGAGCTCCACAAAACATCGGGACCCACTTTAGTCAACCTAGTTTTTTACCTTTTAAATAATTACCTAACTAGTGATAATACAGTAAAGCATAAAACTGTGTCGATATGCATTTTGATCCTATTTAAGTATCAGCCGATTGATTATATTAGTTAATTTGACTAGCAAATTGTATTAGTTATTTATTAAAGATATTCAGTAAAATTAACTGTTTAATATGAGTTGTATATATATAAAATAACTTATAAAAACATAATTTTAAAACATTTTATAATGTATATAAATCCAATAATAAATTCTTTATTTAACTTCTAAAAAATAACTTATATTTACTTTAATGATTAAAAATCAATAATATTAATTAATTAATTTAATAAAATATAATTCATAATTTATAAATAAATATTATATACAAGATTAACATAAATCTATTTGATTATTTTATTTACAAAAAATTATTTTTAATTTTATTTAAATTATAACTATAATCAATAATAAAAATTAATTGAATTTATAAAAATAATT
>JAOTIZ010000009.1:23866091-23885798 GCA_027123425.1 Erythroxylum panamense
TTCTTATTAATTAAAATAAATTATTTAATTTTTATTTAACAATTATATATATATATATATATATATTTTTTGGTCTGAGATCAGGGTATCTACCGGCAAATTCAGTGACTAATCCCTTCAATGATAGGAAAGACAATTATAATTTTTTGATGACGCAGTTCTCATCAAATAACACGGAGATTACTACACCTCTAATCCTTTATGTTAAGAATATCTCGACACTGTAACTGTAAATGAGGAATTGGTCTCACAAGTTTTGACACAGGATATCCCTTTTTGACCTAACGAGAGATCATGGAGAGTGTATTTAGTATTTACCATCTACAATTTCAGGCAGTCAACATGATGCTGTTTCGGACGCGGTAGTAGTTATAAGCATCTTTGACTTCCAATCATAACCGAGTCTTCTCCTGTGTGCCGCTAGACTTTAATGCCATTTCGATTTTCAACCATTTGGTTCTAATTTAATCTATGTGTAAATAATATTTAATTGATCCGAACACCTTTTGTGCAGATAAGATCATCTAAAACAGAGTTGACGTAGAATTATGAGTAAAGAAGATTTTGTCTTAAATGATACTCTTTTTTATTTAAAATAAATATCATTTTATAGAAATTTTAATTATTCAAAATAAGTGTTATTCATGATTTTTTTTATGCATGTTTATAATTTTATTTTCAAAGTTACTCTTAAATTTTTCTCTCATTTTAATTATACAGATTACATTTTCAAGACAATTCAACATGTAATTAATAAGGGTATATCAAATATTTTACTAACTTTTTTAATAAATATGCATCTCTCTAAAACGACACTTATTTTAAATAAGAGATGTTATTTTATGAGTGCATTTACTTCTCAGCTTACTTCTATCTTATAAAGAAAGATGGTTTGTTCCCTCATTGTTGTGCCATCTATGTCCAAACAATCTTACCCATCTAATTTGTTGTAATAAATGATTGAAATGGCTTGAGCTGAGGATGGCTAAGAGAAGATTTGTTCCCCTAATGAGTTTACATTTAAAGAATAAAGCATAAAGAGATTAGAAAGCGATTTATGTCGATGGGATGGGACCTAAGTCCCAACTGGCCTGAGGAAGAGGCTAATTATACGAACCATTAGGCTCGAGCCATCCCAAAGCTTTGGTCATGGTACGGTCCCACACCAACTTTCTACTTTCTTTCTAACACAGTATTGGAATAACAAAGGCGCTAACATCCAACAACCAACACCCAAATAAGGATTTTGATGATTATGCCCAACTTATAATCTCCATCGTCAAAAACCCCGCTCTCTCTCTCTCTCTTTCTCTGTTCAACCTAAATGCGCCATCAACCGGCTCCCGAAAGCTTCAATCTTGACGCTCCTCCGATGAAGAAAGGAACCTCTTTTTTCGCGGACTGAATCTTGTAATATACGGTTTCGATCTCTTTGTTTTTGTTGCTGTTATATTTATAAGTTGCAACATTAGAGACAAAGAAAAAAACCTCTTTTTTTTTGTTTGTTTCTTGAATCGGCACTGTTTCGATTCGATTGTGAAGATAAAGTCTTGAATCGACGTACCCATCTGAGTCAAACCCTTAAATTTTTGGGATTTGTTCTTCTCTGTCTTTGAGAGGAGTAGCTGTGTGAATGGAACTGGATAGCATTGAATGTGTGATCGATGAGGATGAGATCCATCAACACCACCATCAATTCGCTCCGGTTTCAAAGCCACACAACACCAACAACAGTAATAGTGTGACTTCGGGGATTCGCACCACCAGCGTTCATGAGCTCCTTGAATGTCCCGTTTGTACCAATTCTATGTACCCTCCGATTCATCAGGTTAGGTCCTTTTACGGGTTTTGTGTAAAACTTGATGTAGTGCAGATATAATTAGACGTTGACAAAGTTTTTTAATGAACCTATAACCCTGTTTTCTTGAAATTCTAACTAGATTGATATAAACTGACCTAACATAAACAAGAAATCTAAAAGAATAGAATTGTGTGGGAAGGGGACTCGACCTAAACTTCATCATTTTTGTCCATGGGTTTTAATTCTTTATAAAGCTATTAACTTTGTACTTCTCTTTTTGACTTTGGATTATTGCATTTTGATTTTTGGGCTTTGATCCGATTTTGGCGCCCATGGTACTTGTTTTTTTTGGGTATAATTGCGATAAATTGATTGGTAAAACCCTTTTTAGGGTTGCTTGGTTTTTGTTCTGAAATGATAAGTTAATTTGACCCAATTTTTGGAGAACTAGACTTCTATGACTTTTCTTTAGTCGGCATGAAGCACAGGCAAATTAGTCAGTTATATGGTTTTGATGGACTTGGAGATCGAGGTTTAGGTGTATTTGTCTCCATGTGGTAATTTAAACTTGTGGAGAAAGACCAAGTATGCTACAACAACTAAATTTCATTCCGTGGTTCTTTTCATTTTATCTTTGAAGATAGTGGGATGTTTTATTGTCATCTAGGATATTGGTTAAACAAGGATCCAGGATTTGGATAATTCACGTCTTCATTTGCTAACCTCAAATTCGCTTTGGGTTGTACATTGTTGCTTGATAGTTGATGGAAGAGATAAAAACAAACAGGTGTGTTTACTTCAGGCACAAGAAAATCTTGATATGAATTTTGGGTTGCCGAGTCTGGTTATGAGGTAAAGATAGGGTTCTCCATGTAGTTATTTTTTCACATCTTCTAAGGAACAAAGATTTAAGATTGATTTGATATGAGATGCTTGACAGATATTGGGAAATCAGTCAATTATGCTGATAGATGTATGGGTTAAAGTATGGAACTTTGCAATAATGAATAAGGATTACGTATGGTGGGCTGGCTGGATTTGGAGGATGGTCTTAAGCCCTCTTTAGCAAGTTCTCTCCATGTAGAAGCAATTAAGCGCACAAATACCATCAGATGGGAATCACAATATGTTATTTGTGACTTCTATTGCATTTTTGGCTGTCATAATTCCTTTGTTGTCAGAAGATTTTTGGGTAATGTGTTGATCTAATTGTTGTTTCTACAGTGCCACAATGGGCATACACTCTGTTCAACCTGTAAAACTAGGGTGCATAACCGGTGCCCGACTTGTAGACAGGAGCTTGGTGATATTAGATGTCTAGCTCTGGAGAAAGTTGCTGAGTCACTGGAGCTGCCTTGCAAGTACATGGTTCTTGGGTGTCCAGAGAATTTTCCTTACTACAGCAAACTCAAACACGAATCCCTCTGTAACTTCAGGCCATACAACTGTCCATATGCTGGATCAGAATGTGCTGTTACTGGGGATATCCCTTTCCTAGTTGCTCATCTACGGGATGATCACAAGGTGGACATGCATTCTGGTTGTACCTTTAACCATCGTTATGTGAAGTCCAATCCCCGTGAAGTTGAAAATGCAACATGGATGTTGACGGTATGTGTATGTTATTAATTGACAATGATAATGTATTCAGTCAGCTTGTTTATAAAATTTTTTAATATCTTGCAAGGCATGTGAAATGTTATTCTTAAATGATTTAGTCATGCCATCATTATATGAAATTCAGAATATGGCAGTTTTGCCACATTGAGCGGAACAGAGTTGATGCCTGCTTAAATAAATGAAAATGGTGACAATGGATTTTGCAACTCATTGGAAATTGCTAAATTTGGAGCTTTTTTAAGTGGTTAGTTAGATGGTAAAATATGGGGTGACCGAAAGTCATGACCTTTGCTGGTCCTGAGAATTGCATATAACAACCTGACAGTTGTCAGTTATGTACATTTTTTGGCCTGTTAATATCTTCTCCTTCTGGTCCTGGTTTCTCTAATAATCCAGTCGTGATCTGCAAAAAAATTGGTTTTCCTTGTTTTTATGGTAACTTTATTTCTGCTGATAGATATAGCTCTGCATTCCTTGTTAGCATCCAGCTGTCTTAATTCCGATCTATCTCAGGCTCGGTGGCTTTTCTTGTCAAGTGCTGAAGTATCGTTGTGATTGATTATGTAGGTTTTTCACTGTTTTGGTCAGTACTTCTGCCTCCATTTTGAAGCTTTCCAGTTGGGAATGGCCCCTGTATATATTGCATTCCTCAGGTTCATGGGTGATGAGACAGAAGCTCGAAATTACAGCTACAGCCTGGAGGTTGGGGGATATGGCCGGAAACTCATTTGGGAAGGCACCCCTAGAAGCATAAGAGATAGCCATAGGAAGGTCAGGGACAGCCATGACGGCCTGATAATACAGCGTAACATGGCATTGTTCTTCTCCGGAGGGGATAGGAAAGAGTTAAAGCTGCGAGTTACAGGGCGGATATGGAAAGAACAGCAGAACCCGGAAGGTGGGGCATGCATACCGAATCTCTGTAGTTAGAGCTTAATAGCACCCCTTTCTTTCATCTCTCTCTCTCTCTCTCGCTCTCTCAATGTGTGCTGTGTTTCTTGTAAGTTTAATACTATAAGCAGATGGCAGATGATGTTGAGGAGGACCTTTATGATTGATACTGGAGGCCTCCAGCTTTATGAATTCTCCATAAGACTTCTTGAAGATGTTCATCCCCATTCTCTTCAGTCCAATTGTAGTTTGTTACTATGTATACACGTTGTCTTTTAATTCCAAACGTTGAGCATAATTTGTAATCCGACTACTTTGAGTTTCTGATCCGTAGTGAGCTTTGCACTTGAACCAACTTCCGAATCTTCCAAGCAGTTAAAGCTGGTAATATTAGAAAAAGACTATGCAGTGTTGTGCTATTCATAACTTTCACACGGAACAACTTCTTTGGAAGAAATTATGAACAGAACAACCACCTTTAGAACCAAAAGAAACGGTGTCGTTCCAGAACTGTCGAATGCTGACAGGGTTTTAGCAATGGCTTAAACGTGTACAAAAACCCCACCTTTTCACGCCTCTTTTGACAAACTTAATTCTTAAACACTTGCACTTTCTTTATCCGTTCGTGTTCTTTAATGGACCTTCTTAATTTTCCAAGCAGGCCTTCCTTGCGGGTTTCGTTTCTGGCATCTGAATCCTATGTGAAGACCTGCAAGTGCGGAAAATCATGCAAATTTTCGGTTTGCAGCTCCCGGATTTACAAAGGGTCCTTAATTTCAATGTGTATGCGCTTCTCTACCACCAGAAGCGTGCTTGTTTCAGCTCATTTTGGCGGACCTACCAGTCGCAGAAATTCACTGAGGAAGAAGCTCGTTGACGATTTACAGGTGCGTCAGAAAAATCCCGTGTTTCCTATCAAATTTGATTGGCATGATGAATCTGGTGAGAGTTTGGATTATTCTGATTTTGACGTTGGCGTTGATAGAGGTTTAGTTGAGTTGGATGATGTTAATGGATGGAAACTGAAATCCAAGAAAATGGGAGAATCTGTTCCTTTGAGAAAGCTTGAAAATTGGGTTGATCGGTACAAGAATGATAGTGCATACTGGGGCATTGGGTCTAATCCCATTTTCACTGTTTTTCATGATGTAGAGGGAAATGTCAAGAAAGTCGTGATTAATGAGGATGAGATTTTAGAGAGAGGCAGAGTGGAGAAGTCGGAATCGGAGGACTCAAAAGAAATTCATCTGAAACTTCTGCATGCAAAGGCTTTGGCCGCAGAGATGGAGAAAACAGGGAATGGGATTCCAAGAAATAGCTCGGTGGCAAAGTTTGTTGTTTTCAGTGAGGAGCCCGGCTGCTTTTTTAGCACAATTTGTGGTCGTGCTCTTAACCCTGAATTTGTGCCTGTAATCTCTAAAGTTGGAAGATTGATCCTTTTTGGCTTTGTTGCTGTCTGGGCAGTGAAGAAGCTATTCACCTTTAGTAACAAGGAGGAACACTACACAGAGTTTGAGAAGGAGATGATGAGGAGAAAGCTCCAGTTTAGAAACGAGCAAGAAGCTATGGAGAAAGGTGGAGTGGAAGTTGTTCAAGAACCTCCGATGGTGTCAATCGAAAGACCTAAACTGGATAAGCATGAATTAATGAAAAGTATAGTTAAAGCCAAGGCTTCAAAAGATAAGTTAGAGCTGGCAACAAAAGCTAGTGAAGCAGGGGATATTGATACCAAAATTCAGGAAACTAGAGCAATGGCTCAACACATTCGGGAAATTGAGAGTGGAGAACAATCAACAGTTGACAAGGGTAGAAAAGAAAAGCAATTCACGACTAATAAATCATTTAGGGAAACTGAAATGGTTAAAGAGTGTGGAGAAGAGATTATGAATCTTACAGATACAGATTCAGGAGAAAGGAAGGGTATGAGTGAAAGTAGAGCCAATTCATCCTTGTATGAATTAAATGGTGAGCATGCTGGGTACCCAAGCAAGGTCTCTCCTGAAGAGAATAATATCGTGCAGGGTTGTATTACTTCAAGTGTGAATGTCGTAAAAGATAAGCTAAGAGTGACGGCAGGAGATATCTCACCTTCCTTTGATAGTCATGAAGGTGAGTCATGCATGTCGAAGAACAGTTCTAAACTGAGGTTAATACGATCAGTAAAAGAAGCTAAGGAATTTCTTGCCAAGAAAAGGGGGCATCATATTCAAGTACCTGAAGTGGGCTCTGGTGTTCTTAAAACAAGCCATAAAGTGGACATGAATGGGAAAGTGGCCGAACCTCTAACTTTAGGCACAAAATCACATCTTTTGACTGAGTCTACTACTTGTGAAGATTCTATAGCAAAGAAGAAGGAATCTTTTGTAACTAAGAATAAGGATTTTGATAATTCTTGGAAAGGAAATGGGATGCATACTACTCAAAGACCTCAAAGTTTGTCTAAATTTGTCGATGGTGGAAACAGCAACAAGGAAAATCCGTCTGTAAATACCGAAAGCTGGATCGAAACAAATTTTCATGAAGTTGAACCCTTAGTTAAAAAGATTCGGGATGGGTTTCAAGATAATTATAGAGTTGCAAAAGAGAAAGCAAAGGAAAATATGAGTGCTGATACAACAAAGCTTGACTATAATGAAGATGATAGTGAACTAGAGTGGATGAAAGATGAAGGTCTAAGAGAAATTGTTTTTCAAGTTCGTGAGAATGAGCTAACAGGAAGGGACCCATTTTATTTGATGGATGCTGAAGACAAGATCAATTTCTTCAAAGGTCTTGAAAAGAAGGTTGAGAAAGAGAATGAAAAACTGTTGCAAGTGCATGAATATCTTCATTCAAACATCGAAAATCTTGATTATGGGACAGGTATTTTGTTCTTCTTAAGGCATGTCATCTGCTACCAAATTTTCTTTAAAGCCACCTTTCTGTAGAAATTGTTAGTTATTTTGGCACAAGCTCTGTTGGTCTGCATCACCACATACTCTTATATGAGTTTGAAATTGCCATTGATTTCCATTGCTATATTCCAATTGTGTAGGTCATGTCATTGGGGAGCATATATTGTTGTTTGAAAAACAAATACTAATATTAGCTACTTATTGTCCTGTAGATGGGATTAGTTTGTATGATCCACCAGAGAAGTTTATACCTCGATGGAAAGGACCCCCATTAGAGAAGGACCCTGACTTCCTTAATAACTTCATAGAGCTACGTAAAGCAGCTATTGCTGGAAATACCAGCAATTCCTACCCTGTCGAGAAGGATGAACATAATCATCTCAAATCATTGGATTCCCCAGTCAACAAAAATGTCACCAATTCTTCGACAAATTATGCCCCAAAGAATAACTTACACTCAAAGGTTCCAAAGGGTCCCAAGACGATTATAGAAGGTAGTGATGGTTCTGTCAGAGCTGGAAAAAAATCTGGTAAGGAATATTGGCAGCACACAAAGAAATGGTCCCGTGGATTTTTGGAATCTTACAATGCTGAGACAGAGCCAGAAATTAAGTCAATTATGAAGGATATAGGGAAGGATTTGGATAGGTGGATCACTGAGGAAGAAATCCAGGAGGCAGCTGAGCTGATGACAAGATCAGCACAGAAAAATGAATTCATTGGAAAAAAAATTAAGAAACTGAAACGAGAAATGGAATTATTTGGACCACAAGCTGTGGTGAGCAAGTACCGGGAATATGCGGAAGATAAGGAAGAAGACTATTTATGGTGGCTAGATCTTCCGCATGTACTGGTAAGAAAACATGTCCTTTATTTTCGTTTACTGACATTGCCAGAATGTATGATTTTCTAAACGTGTATTGACATCAGATAAGAGTAAGATAACACAAAATCAAAGTTTGACTGATTTTCTAAACATGTATTGACATCAGATAGAGTAAGATAACACAAAATCAAAGTTTTGACTGAATGCTGTAGGGATTTTTCTCTATTTCACAATTTCTAGCATAGCTTATTAGCAATATTATGAAAAAAGTTTTTATCTTTCTTTTTTGTTCACCATGAATTAACTTTCATAATTAGTACATATTCTATTTTGAAATAACAGTAATGAAAATGCATTTTAATACTATTTCAACCATCAACCATGGTCTTTTAGGAATAAGACTCTGCATGACCAAAATCGTCGAACAATTATTTCTGTTCTTTTCAGTGCATCGAGCTATATATTGTGGAAGATGGGCAACAAAAAATAGGATTTTATTCATTGGAGATGGCTGAAGATCTTGAACTGGAGCCAAAACCACGTCATGTGATTGCTTTTGAAGATGCTGGTGACTGCAAAAACTTTTGTTATATCATTCAGGCTCACATGGAGATGCTAGGAAATGGCAACGCCTTTGTTGTTCCACGACCACCTAAGGTTTGATTTTCTTTTGGTTATGTAGGAAACTTTGATCATAGTAGCAAGCTTAACCCACTAGACACATAAGTTGAAATTGTACCATATGTTTCCAGTCCAGAATCGATTAATAATCTGAACATCTTTTAAATCTATCAGTCGTGAAAATGTGTCATTTTCCAATGAACCTGAGATTCTCCACTTTTTGGAATTCATCAGAATATGATCTGGCTAACGATCTAAGAGATGAAACTGTATGTCAAGGCCTTTTACTCTGGCCACTTCGTTGGTTTAGGATTCATTAAGGACACGTCCTTGACTTTAAGCAAATTCATGAAGCGTTGACTTATGTTTGTCCTCTTTCACTCCTTGGAGATGGTAATTTCTTTGCTCATCATTTCTAATCTTCACCCAGGATGCCTTTCGGGAAGCTAAATCAAATGGCTTCAGTGTGACTGTGATCAGAAAAGGAGAATTGCAGCTGAATGTGGATCAAACCCTCGAAGAGGTTGAGGAACAGATCAGTGAGATTGGGAGTAAAATATACCATGATCAGCTCATGCGAGAGCGTTCCGTCGATATAAACTCACTGATGAAGGGTGTGTTTGGCTCTAGTGGCCAAACTGGCAGCAGTAAGAGGTATATATACCATTGGGTTCTTTCCTTTCTCTTGGGAGTCAAACACCTAAACTCGTTTCTCTGTCTTCATTTGTTTTCAGGACAAGGTCAAAGCGGATACTGAAAAAGCCTCCCAAGAAATGAAAATTTCTGTCGTTGAACGCTTGCGTGAGCTTTAACTATTCTGACCATAGTCAAAGCTCGATGATCGTGTCAGGCCTTCGGCAACCTACATACATGGTCTCAGAGTCCATTCCAAGTTGGGGCAACAATCGCATGTGGACTTGGGATCATTTTAGCTACCACTTAAAACGACTGAATTTAGCTGCAGGTACCTTCAATAGTTTATGCTGCAACAGGGACTTGTTCAACAGAGCCGTCTTTACTAGTTTAATCCACTTAGAGGGCAGTTCTTGCTAGTTCTTCCTGAGCAAGCATTGTTCTAAACTTGTCCCGAGTACTGGTACAAGACTGTATTTGCAAGTAAGTTCAGCAAATGTGAACTACATTACATCCAGATCTAGCCAAGCAATCAAACGTTTCCATGTTGTTAATAGAAGGGCCTTATTCAGGAGTTGGATCCTATCTCTATGTAGAATAAGATGCTCCTCTGTTGTTATTATTTTTTCAAACTATCTGTATATATAACGTTACGATACCAAGTTTTTTTGAGAAAACGTCAGGCTTGTTGTCCTGAGCAGGTTAGGAGCCATACCTTATTTGACTTTTCAATTGGAGGCTAACATTATTCATAATCTTCATGATGCCTTGTTGTTTGGCAATAGGCCTGATCTTATGTTTTGCAGTCTGAATTTGGCTTGATGTTTGATCAGGTTCAGATTAATATCAAAATGATATTGTTTTGCTGAATCAATTTGGGTCGAGTTAATCCAAACCGGACCCTGATGTCCTAGCTACTTCAAAATTCGGTCAATTCAAGTTTGGTCATTGACTATGACATACATGTAGGCTTCACAAATGAATGTTGATGTGTATATCAATGAATTTATAGCATTAAAGAAGTTAAAATGATGTGGCATCATCTGCTCAGTAACTTTGGGAAACACGAGGGAAATGGTTGTCTTTGTGAAAGCTGTCATGAGTAATAACATATCATAGAGAAATTAGAATCTAAATAGCGAGGGGTTTATTTCTTGAATACAAATTGAACAACAGTTCATCATAAAAATCATCAAACCTTATCTCTGTTCAATCAGAAAAGTTCATACTAGTTGTCATAAAAGAATATGAACTTGAATACAAACGAAGAAATTCCTCTTCAAACAAGCCTCACAAACAGTTTGAGAGCCCTGCCCTTTTATGAATATGTACAACTATATATTCTCTAACAACAAATACCCATGTTGACGACGGAATTTGCATTTCAAGGCAGAGATCTAGCAATTTCATCAAGGCAAAAGTCCATGATATGAGATACAGTTTCAAGGAATTCAGCCTCACTTGTACCTGGAAGAACAGAATCCTCAGCCTCTTGGACTATCTCCTCAATCAGGGATTCTTTCTTCAAGGTTTCTCTGCACATTATGCTTCCAATAGCGAAAGGGGTCAGCCCCCTCTCCACCCCTTTCTTCAATAGCATGGTGGAGATGCGAAGTGTGCATGCACATTCTACCGACATCTGCCATCCATAAAACTTCAGAAGGGCAATATCTGCTTCAGCATCAAGGGATTTGATATATTCAACAGTCTCAGAGTCAAACGGTCGGCGAGCTTGCGGCCAATAAAGCCAATCAAACGTGCAATCTTCAAACTGCAAACAAAATGCAATGAAGATCTTCATCAGTTTCAGTAGAAACCATTAGTGTAAGACATGAATAATATTCAATGGAGAGTTTAACCACAATTGATGCAGTAAAATGGAGCCAAACTAGTGAAATACGTACTAAAACTGAACAGACGAATTAAAAAGAAAAGAACAAAAGAAATTGCATTGAGTTGCCGAAAGTAATGACATAAGAAATCACTTACACTTTCAGGCAAGCAGTATCCATGATCGATGGGTATCAATACAGTGTGACCACTATGAGGATCTTTGCTCAACAAGATGTTCCCAGCATGCCTATCCGCATTTGCCATCCGTATATCCAGTACTGCAATTTTATGAACTTCTTTCAGTGGAAAGGCACCAGGACCGACATCCTCACAACTTCCACTGTTCTCCATGAACATCTGTAAGGACCCAATCTTGGTGGTTATATCCTCTGAATAATTAAATCGTTTATGCAAGCATTTGACCATAGCTGTGGGTGGGACCCCGGCAAAACCCCTTTCATCACCAAACATGGATCTACGTCCACTTCTTGGATGATCCAAAATGTAAGCAGCAACTTCTCGGAGAGCCCCTTCTCCAACTCTAGTGCCCTTTTTCAGCCCTTCGCCATCAGGAGATGCTGGTAGGCCATTGGGGTTATTAATCGCCTTTGGTTCTTCATCAGTCGGCTTGAAAACTGAAACAAATTTCTGTCCACGTGAATCCTGCATGAAGTAAGTCCCTCCTGTGCCTTCCATAGACCTAATTGGATCATTCCCACTATCTAACCCATCAAAGGTAGCACCAATCATGTCCCAGATTTCAGTCGGCAATTTGATTTTGGGGTTGACAACAATTGGCTCCAACTCGAAATCCCCATCACGATGCTTTCTAAGTATAATATCTCCGCTAACTTCATAGCTTGTCTGATGATTCTCTTTAGCAGCATCATACTGTTTCCCAACAGTCTCGCCATCATTCACTCGTGGAACCTCAAGGGACAATTCAAAGTTTTTCTCCACAGGCCTCGGCCGGACTTTCACACATTTCCTTACCAACAAATGTATTACTGCATCATTATGATACTGACAAAGATCATCGATAAGCTTTTGATCCTCAAGCGGTATCTCATCACAAATCACTTCTTGCTCGTAAATATCATCAAACTCTTTCTCTTTCTTTGCAATCTGCTGTTTCACATACCAAACATCCCTCCCCCGCTCCACGCAGAATGTAAACTCTTTCCCGGAAGTGGTCTTGACTTTTACAATCTGAATATCAGAAAGCCTGAGAACTAAATGCAGAACATTTCCATCCCCAATGCCATAGTCACGGACAAGTGAGTTGCTTCTCGACAATTCCCGACCTCCACAGACAAGTTTTTGTTTCTTTACAACAAACCCTTTACAAGACTGTATCCGCAGTTTCACAGATTCAATAGAGTCAGACTCTAAAACACGCATCGGCATCATAGACCTCCCAACCGATAGATACACCATAATGGACTCCTCAGAGCATACACCAGGTTGGGCATTGACGTAGTCAGCCGGCAAAACAGGGTCATTCTGAATGGGAGAGAGAGCAACACCAGCAATAGACATTGTTTTTTCTTTTATTTTATTCTCTCCCTCTCAAGAGATGATTTCAATTACAATGAATTAGACCCTCGACACTGTACAAATCACAAAAGATCACTCATTTTCATCTTTTACTGACCACCTAATCAAAATGTAGATGATCAAACGAAACGCTACACAAATTCAAATCCCAAGACCTGTACAACAACCCTAGAAAAAACAAAGCTCCGACAACGGAGCTAAATCTAGAGCGATTCAGGGCCAAAGCTGATGGGCCCAGAATCACAAAGAGACTAATGGTGGGATCGAACTTACGAAAATGAAAATTTGAAAACAAAATAGAAACACACAATCACTGATTGAGAAAAAGAAGCTCAAAGACTTGGCGATTAAGCAGACGGAGAAAACAAACAAAGGATTCTTACCAAAGGGGAAGAATCGAAGAGGATCAGGAGGAGGAAGCGTGGATTAAAAGTCTAATCTACTTTTAGTAAAATGCATTACGATCCGATAATCTCTGTGAATAACCAAACAAACATTTTTAAGTATTGAGTCTTGACTTGAGGAAGGGGAAAGCATTGGGCGAAAGATAGAGAAGTACGTGTATGCTCATACCTTCTCTTGCGGATGAGTCGTTGGAATGTATTTTTGACTTTTTTTTCTAAATAAATAAAAGTCTTTATTTGACCCGCCCATTATTCTTTGATTCCTTATTTCGTATTTATCTTTATTTTGACAATAAATACCAATATAAAGAATATAAATATGCAAAAGCAACACTAGCAAAAACAACAACAACAACATTAATAATAATATTAAAAATTTCACTTACATATGAAGCTACAGAGGTCTAGTATTATACAATTTTATTTTTAATTAGTAAAGAGGCTGTTTCTAAATGATCCATATAAAAAAAAAACGACACCTTTATTTAATAAATGTATGACGTAATAATAAATAAATAAATCAATTCAATTTTATAATGATGCATTCTCATATTCAATTAATACAAATACTATTAAGTGAATTATTGATTTTTTTTAATTTGCATATTATTCAATTATAAATATGTCACTATTTGTTTTCCTTTTTTTCTGTCATATTTAATTTTTAATAAATTGTTAATAATTTATTTCTATATTAATTTTAAACTTAATTTAATATTTTAATTACTTGATAGAACATTATCAAACTCATTAATTTTTATATAACTCCACATAAGATTTCTATACATAAAAGTTTTATTTTACTTATTGAATTGAATGTGACATTAACTAATTTAAATATTGCTCTCCACTAAAATAAATATCTAAGCTTTGTGCAGGTCATTGAAGATATACAAAGTACAAACAACTTTATCAGGAAACACCGAAACAGGGAAGCTTGTACCCAAGTCAGGGTTACCTCCAGGCATAATCAGGACAGGACATGTCAGGAAGAGACAGCTCCCTCAGCATACACTTGAACTACTGCTGTGATTGGTCTTCTTCAGAGCCCAGACCAAAGCTGGGAAAGGCCAGAGTTATGTCCCTGATGTAAAATCCAACAAAACTCTCAAAGTGTCAAATGACTAAAAGTTAAAATAGTTAGCAATGAAGTGGTTTTAGGATTTCGGCTGCAAAATTGACTTTTAGTGTTTCTACCTCCAGCTAATTACTTTTGAGTTGAGTACAAACAATAACAGCAAACACAAATCTGCAGAATTTTAGACATGAACATCTTTCCTTTATTATGCGAGTGTTTGGTAGGTTTAGACTGCCTAAATGTGATGTTATATAGGCTAAGTTGACAGGTCAATTACTAAGAATTGACAAAAATCTTACTCCGTTATACCTTTAATTGGGCTATAAATAATTAGGAACACGCACATGTTAGAGAGAAATAACATGACATATTAGTAGACTATTTGAGGACATAAGCTAGCTTAGTGATCAGAGTTTAGGATGTACATCAAATAAGGAAGAGTCATGTTCTTTAGCAATGATGGGTTCCTTGCAACGTAATCTCCCCACTCTTCTTGATCAATCCTACCGTCACCTTTTGTATCTGCTTCACTAAATGTCTGTAGAAAATACAAAAGCACAGATAAAGCAAGTTTCTGGACAAGAGGGCAGACTGGAATCCTGAGGAACATAACACAAAGTTTCTGAACAAGAGGGCAGACTGGAATCCTGAGAAGCATAACACAATACCTTGTCCACAATTGTTTTGACAATATCATCGGAAAGAATCAGATCCGACTCATCGAGAAGAGCCAATACCATTTCCTTCAACTGCATAATTCATAACAAGTGTCTTCTTTTAATTACATTGAAAATCAAGGCCCTAAATACTTGGCTGACATTTGAAAATCATCTGGTACCGAACAACTGGAACAATTGTGTTAACTTGTAAGATTAGAAAATGGAGCATTCTTATAGGTTACCTCCTCATGCTCAATATAACCAGTGTGTCCTAGATCATACAATTTGAACAAATCTGCCACATGAAATGAAAGATATGTGTATTGAATAAATTCGAGCGATAATGAAAGAGTTAAGTGGAAGGAAGATTGTAGATTATCATGTGCAACTTTCTTACGCATTTTTTTGACAGCTTCAGGTGTTCTTGGATGAAAAACACTCATTGATTGAACAAATTCTCCAAAGTCAATGTATCCATTACAGTTGACATCAAAGAGATTGAACATCTGCCAAACAATTTATCAAACTGTAAGATGCAAGAAAGGAGATTCAAGCTTATCCTGCAAATGGCAACACAGAAGAACAGCAGAAAGCCATATCAGTCTTTCTTCAGTAGAACTTCCAAGTTAAGGCAACTAATATGTTTAATCTTGATCAATGGCAGAAAAGTTCTCTTTCCCAAGCATGTATAAGTTTTCTGGGTTGTGTTTAGCATTTCCTGACATGCCTATCATACAAGAAACCTCCTTGTTTTTGAGCAGTTCATTTTTAGTGTAAAACAGCAACAGCAACATCAACAAATCATTTATTTATAAGATCATGGCCATCAGATTAATCTGAATACTCCCTTAAGGAGGTTTAAGCAGACAAGAAAATTGTGAGTCATAAAAACAGTATGCAAAACCCCTTACTCTGTCCACAAAGAGGTTCTTCTTGCTATTTCTGAAGAGGGCACACTGCAAATCTACC
Source organism: Erythroxylum panamense (assembly GCA_027123425.1). NCBI lineage: Eukaryota > Viridiplantae > Streptophyta > Magnoliopsida > Malpighiales > Erythroxylaceae > Erythroxylum > Erythroxylum panamense. Next base: position 23,881,878 of record JAOTIZ010000009.1, read on the forward strand.
TGTTTGTCAATAAAACAGCTACAGATTAGTTAAAATCTTACATTCAAATGGAGCAATTACCATATTGGTTTGACTCCAATCTTATCCTGATGAACAAAAGACCGTGAATTACCTTTCGTATGAACCCATCTTGAACAATCGAACTGCTTACTCTCTTATACAGCTCATATAAGGCCTGCACCTCATTGACAGAAACTGCCAGAGACGAAAAGTGAGCTCAGTTCAGCAAATTGGAATTCCAAACTAAACATAAATTTTCATTTTTGCTAGAAGAAACATCTCATACTACAAAGTGAATCCATTGAGAACTAAATCTAGGAAGCATGTACTGCAATTACATGGCGTTTGAGCAGCAAGGGCCGAAAATTTGTCTAACTCAGGCTCTTGCTCCTCTCTTGCCCCTCTCATGCAATTGGCACCCATTACAAGAGATTCAGAACTTCCAATTTCCTGCAAAGATTATCTGCTGACAGCTCCTCAGCTTAAGCTCTTCATCAAGAATCCGGCCTATTACCAAGAGAAACGAAGGCCTCCTCAATAAACGTAACACAAAACAAATCATAGATAGCTCTGACTAGAAGATACAACTGTTACAGAAACTGCAAGTAAGCTTCTGAATATGAACTGTGTCCAATAAAATAATTGATCCTCTTTTAGAAAAAGAAAAAAACAATGGGATAATTTCTTAGATGGGAAAAGAAACTAGGAACCATCATGATTGGAAGACACTGCACATGAAGGAACTTCGTGGGCAGAAGTCGAACAAGAAGTCGCTGAGAGATGAATATTATTATCCCAATCTGATTAGACAAGTACCCATTTCAGATGTCAACGGAAGTAACTGATTAAACAACAACTACCCATTTCGTAACTCAAACCATCAACTTCATTAACCTGTTCCTGGGTAACTAACTCGAGCGGCTGAGAAACTCAGGCGAGACTCGTGAGCAGAAGAACCAAGTTGCTTCGAGAGACCAGGAACTCGTGTAGTTATTGTTTCAGATATGCCTTGAATCTTAGCTTATTTATTTAATTTTTTTAGGAGTATTTTTTGGTACTTCAGCTATATATTAGAGTAATATATGAACTCCATTTGTTACAGGTTGTCTGTAGATGAAAACCTTAGCCACATTTTTCATGTAATTTCACCCTTTTGATAGTAAATTTATTGGGAAGAACAACTTCAATCTTTAGTGCATCAAGATTCGTGCTGTATTGAAGCAACATACAATTTGGACGCTTTCAATTTGGCAGATAAGAGAATTTACGAAGTGCAAATGAAGATAGTCTAAGGACGAAGTTTGAAAGCTTATATATGCCGAAATCCTTGACCAACAAGTTGTTACTGAAGCAAAGCTTGTTTGGTTTTCGTACGAAGGAAGGTATACCTCTAAAAGAACATTTGGAAAACTATATTTTAATGGATCTTCAAAACGTGGATGCTAAAATAGATGACAAAGATGCTGCCCTAATTTTGTTAGTGTCTTTGCCTCCATCTTATGAAAATTTTATGAATTCTTTTGTTGTTGGAAAAGATACTATCACTTTAGAAGATGTTAGGTCCAGTCTCCATACTTGAGAGCTTAGGCATAAAGCATTCGGCAATCGTGGATAAAGTTATGTGGTTGAATTGGTGGCTGCCAATTTTGAAAAATCACGAGAACGGAAAAGGGAAAAGGAAAGCGGAAAGGCAAAACAAGGTCTAAGTCTAGATCTCAAGATCTGACTGTAAATCCACTTGACAACTATAGTTACTGCAACGAACAATGTCATTGGAAGAATGAATGTCTAGCGAAGAATAAAGCAAACACTCAACATGTTATTCAAGATGATTCCGTGTCAGAAGAAAATTTGGTTCTTTCAATGACTGATTGAGCACATTAGAGAATAATTAAGTTATGAATTTAGGGTGCTCTTATCGTATGTGCTCACATTAAGATTGGTTCACAACTTACAAGGAAAAAGATGGTGAAAGTGTCTTAAGGAGAAACCACACATCTTGCAAGGCAATGGGTATTGGTTCAATCAAGATTAGATTGCATGATGATACAATTAGAACTTTAGATGATGTTCAAGATGCACCAGAATTGAAAAATAACTTGATTTCTTTGGGAGTTATAGGCTCAAAAGGTTTCAAGTATAGCTATGAAGGTGGAATACTTCGAATTACCAAAGGTGCACTAGTGGTAATGAAGTGAGTCAAATATGGTATCTTGTATATTTTGTAAGGAACAACAATGACGGGTTTAGCTGCAACAACTTCTCCTTTAAAGCAGTCAATATTAGATCAGACCAAGTTATAGCATATGCGATTGAGGCATATGAGTGAAAAGGGAATGACTACTTTATGCAAACGTGGCCTATTTAGGGGACACAAGACATCTAATTTTGGGTTATGTAAGCACTATGTTTTCGGAACACAATGTCCAGTTTATTTTAAAAAGGTTGTGCGTAGGACAAAGGCAATATTAGATTACATTCATACTAATGTTGGGAAATCAAGACCGGATTTGATACCGGTTGTAGTGGATAATTATGAAACTTTTTTGTAACCTTTGATTTTTGGAAAACCAAAATCTCTTGAATTCTATAAAATGATTAACAAAATTGATTCAGCCGGATTCTGGCGAGACTGAACGTTGCCGTTTGGATCCATGAGTTGGCTGCTTTCTGTGGTGATTCCGACGATGAGATACCTGCAAAACAAAGAAGGCACGTCGGGGGTTATGTCCCGATTAGCCCCTCCGACGATCAAGTTAGTCTTTTGTGAAGGTAGGGTTGTCGAAAAGCCAATGAGAGCTAGGTTATGAATTGCGTACCTTCGTTATGATAGAATAATACCTTATATAGTGCATGTGTTAGGTTTACAAGTTCACGTTGCATGGGACTATCTCATCTGCGGACGGGTTGAGGAGAGTGTGGACTGGGCCTGAGCTTGACATAGCCATTAGGCAGGAGATTGGTCTTTGGAGAATGGACCGATCGGCCCACGGGTCGTTTTGACTGGGTTCGGGCCCAACACGGCCGACCCGACCACAACCTAATTAAAATAGATAAAGATACTGAAAAATAAATTTATTTATTCCCTAAATTCAATAAATAAATAAGCTCTTAAATTTATATATTCTGTATGTTTTTTTTAAACCAAACAAATGAATAATATATTATAACTAAACCCCTCGTTAGAGACGATAAAATTCCTCGATGCTTAAAGCTACATAGGAAGTTCTCAAGAAACAAGTACCATTATTTTTTTCACCAAAAGCACTCTCGAGTTGTTCACATCAAGGATGGACTAGTAAGAAATCCCCGCTTACGTCCTCTTTTGCCTATTAAAACTTCTACTTAGCTAATGCGTTCTGCGTTCGTTTGCGTTGACGCAAATGAACGTCCAACGCAGACGACGTCTGCATCGACGCAGACCTTCTGCGTTGAAGACGAACGTCTGCCTTCAACGCAGAAACAAACATTTTTAGGAAAAAAAAATACAAAGAAAAAGAATCAACCTGAGAAGATAGGAGGGATAAGAGCAGAAGAAACGAAACAGACTAGTGGTTTTGTACAGAAAAACGAAACAAGAGGAGAACATATGCAAGTTTTGTACGTAAGTGACGGAAATAATATAAAAAAACAGCTTCTCAAAAAGGCTATAATTTGGATTTTTCTGAAAAACTCCAAATTTTAATTTTTGAAAAAGCTGCATTTGAGCTTTTAAAAAAGTTATATCTACTTAAATAAGTGCTTTTGAAATTTACAACCAAACACCTACTTTTTCTTTAAAATAGCTTTTACGGTAGAGAAAAGTACTTTTGAACCCTCCAAAAGTTGATCCAAAAAGAGGCTTAGTGCCCGTTTGGTTGAGCTTTTATCAGTAGAGCTTTTATTAGTAGAGCTTTTGTCAGTAGAGCTTTTCTGAGAAGA
>JAOTIZ010000009.1:23936334-23952674 GCA_027123425.1 Erythroxylum panamense
CTTTTCACTCTCATTTCCTCTATTCTAACAGTTGTTGATTGAAGATATTTCTGTGATTTAAACACCTTCATGAAATCTTACAACTAACAGAGTTGAATTTTGAAGGAAAGTACTGAAAGAAGCATCAAAAGATGACCTGCATATTGCCAATAAGCAGTGAAAACAAAACCAATCCTGCAATGGATACGCAGATAGCGAAGAAAATCTCCCAGACGTGAGTGCTGGTTTTGAGGTTTTGGCCCTGGGAGCTGTAGAACAATTAGAATACAGAAAATAAAATGAAGAAGGTTTGTTTAGTACAATAATTAAGAATGGTGATGGTAGTTCATGTCAATCTCCTGGCAATTAATGCCATTTCAAGAAACCTGAATGAGAAAATGTTAGCTGGTACGATAACTCGATCGCCATAAATGTACAAACCTAAGATTACGCAGACCCCACCAAAAACAGTAGAAGATCTTGCGAGGGATGTCTTTGGATTCCACCACTCCAGAGTCGAGAGCATCAGTGAAGATTCCGAAGTTGAAAGTGGAGTTCTTAATTTCATCTGGTTGGATAAAAGGGCAAGACTCACTCAGAAACGAGTACTTCTCTGTCCGGTGATTTCCGCAGTATAAGAACGTAGGATTACAATGAAGCAGGTGACACGCGTCACGCCAGCACCTGTCTTGTCTTTCTATCGAGTACAGGTACCAAAATGCTCCAAATACCTGGTAAGTACGTGTACGTCAGTTATTTTTATGTGAGCAGGTTAATAAGAAATAGGATTGGCTCCGGCTTCACGTGTACGTCAGTCCAAAAGTTTGAAAGGTCCGACTTTTTATTTTTAAAATATTGTCTTTTTGATATAATTTACTAAAATGGTATTATTTTGATCTATGTTTAAAATTTTAAAAACCAAACTATTAAACAAAATAACTTCGTTTTGGTTTGAAATGGTTGTCAACAATGACGAAGGTACATAGGCCAGTGGTGTACTGGGCTCTTCAAAATTTTTAAAAAAATTATTTTTAATATATATATATATAAATGGAGTTATTTAAAAGTAGTGGTGTACTAGGTCCTCTAAAATTTTAAAAAATTAATATTCGAACCTTTATATATCAAATTTTTGGCTCCGTTACTTGTTGTAAACAACCAAGTTCATCCTTACTCTGACCGACACCTTACGAATCTCTTCATCTTTTCTAAACTTTTCTGGAGCTTCAGCTCGATCTGGTCTTATTATCATCCCTAATTACTCAAAATGAATAAAGAGAGAACTTACATGGCTAGCTAGCATGCAAAGAAGGAGATTGAAAGCAGCTCCAGCCCAAGCTGTTTCAGTGAGTATCCCAGAAGTTGAAGTCACTTCTTTGCACAGAGGGTGAAGTCGAATAAGCCTTGGCAGATACTGGTAAAATATTACAAACTTCAACATGTTCTTTGCGACCAGTGAAACTGGTCCACTCACTCTGCGAGGTATTATAAGAACAGCAACCTGAGCACAAAAATAGTGTATCAAGCTACAGAGTTTTTTTTCTTTCCAAATTTTGTCTGGAAATTAAAGTACAATTGATTTGCAATATCTTTATAATAAATTAGATTATTCTTCTCAATTAAATTTAATCTTTTTATTTTAATTGTTTTATTTAAAAGATTCAAATTTTTGTGTGATATTTTATTAATTTTTTATTTATTTCCGCACGTTATATTTAAAATTAAAAATTTTAATACTATATCATTTTAATAAAACAAAAATAATGATGAAAGAGTTATTATGATCATTAAACATTATTACACAAATAAATAGTTATTCTTAAAGAATGATAATTAAAATAAAAAAGTTACATAACATTATTATTATTATTATTATTTGATCCTAAACCTTTATTAATGACCAAAAAAATGTGCCCGAGTGTCCAAACCGGTAGACTCCAATCAAAGTCAACTTAAAGCAAAGTCTGCCCCGTTCAAAGACTAGACCTGGGACATTAACTCATCATAGGAAAAAAAGCCATCAACAATGAGAGATAGAAGGTCAGGTGACGTACCTGAGGAAGTGGAAGTACCGACAGAAGATCAATTATGAAGTACCTTTTCAGGTATCTGACGGCTATGATTTTAGGATCATCAACCAACTCTCCCCTACCAAATACACGAGACGAAGGAGCAATAAACCCAGTGCGGAACTGAAACACTATGCGTAGTACGTACAAGGCGTCAACGACGCTACGAAGAACACAAGCGATGGTTTCCATGTTCTTGTCCAAACCAAGACATTTCTCATTAGCGTGAACGACTGGGATGTAGAAGAACAAAGGGTCAATGGATACTGCAATCACACAAGCCAGCACGAATATTTTGTTCCATTTCTGTAAGAAGCGACCCTGAGGGTGAAGGATTCGCTTCCTTGGTTTCTCTGATTGTTCTGTTGATGTTTTAGCGAACCTGTGAGTCAAAGAAAGGGACTTCAATGGTTTCTTCAGGATTCTGATACTCTCAGACCCTATCTCCCAGCCTTTTCGGATTGTACTACCGACTCTGTTCTTAATGGATATGCTTCGTTTGTCGTTGAACCCTGAAGGACTGGATTGGACCGAACTGGAATCGTGAAACCTGGATAAATCACACATGTTATAGCATGTTCTACGTTTAAAATATACTATATGACAAAATCGTAAACCCAGCCTGACTAACCTGACAAACTTGACGCCTTTGAGGTTCATTGCTTTGGCTAGAAATCCTGAAACGAACTACTGCAGAAGGAAAGGAAATGGAAACGAACATGAGAAAACACACACACATACATCATAAATTTCAGTCACATGTGAAACAATTGAAAAAACAAATAAACCCACCACAACACCTGCAGATTTCCTTTGAGAGGTTGGAAGATTCCACTCTTCTTCTTCCAGTTTCGGGCCGGGGTTAGTTTAAAGGGATCGTCGGAACTCGGAGAAGCAGAAACTGGAAGAAAGTGTAAGGGAAAAGAAATGGAAGATAACACGAGAGGAAATATAATCACATGCTCTTTTACGTTATCCCTTCTATGATATTTAGTTTGAGCGAAAAAGAGAGGAAAAAAGACCTTGAGAAAGTTCGCGGTGAGAGTCTGCAATGGCCGTCGTTGACAAGTTACAGGAAAAGGAAAGTTAAACTGCAGCCTCCTTGATATTATTTTCTTAATAAATTAATTGTTTAAAATTAAGTAAAAATTTTCAATTTAATTAATTAATCTCTGTTTAATTCAAAACTTTAATTTTTAAAAAAATTGTTAATTCACCAATTAATTCAATTTTTCGTAAATAATATATTAATATAAAAATAATTTCATCGTCAACAGCCAATCAAAATCTCCCAAAAACACTACTAAGAATGTCGACATTATTTAAGACGTGGGGCCATTTACTGCAAAGACTTAACGCTCAAAGTCTTGTTATTTCTTTAAGGTACTTTCGGCCTTTTCACGTCCAAAAGTATAAATTTATATTAATGAAAAAGATATTTTGAATTAAAATATTCAATTTTTAATATTTAAACTTCTTATTATTGTTTAAAAATTGTAAAACTAAAATAAAATTGAAATAATTTAACGCTTTCTAGTTTACCTTTAGAAGTATATGTGACACTCCTACGAGACACTTAGGAGCCAATAATTAAAAAACTCAATCTACTTACTCTGTTCAATCCTAAAAATTTTCACTTGTAGTTTTGATTTTTAATTTTCTTGTTCAACTTATTTTAATAATTTTTGTTGTTAAAATCTAATTAATTTATTAATTAATTTTTGTAAATTAATAAGTTGTTAGAAATTAAAATAAATCATTAATTTTTATTTAATATTTTTTATAAATAAAAACAATCTCTTTTAATCATATTTATCAGTTAAACTTTAAAATTTTTATATTATCAGTTTAACGTTCGGTTTAATTTTTAGTACACTGAAAAAATATAAGATGCTCTTATTCTCTATTACTCGCACGATATTGAAATTATACGTGATTTATTTTTCACCGAAAAAGAAGTAATTTTGAGTTTACTAATATAAATATGATTTAACAAAACTCAATAATTCAATTAAAATTTTTATGAGTAGAAGCTTAAAATAAATTTAAATTTAGACTAAATGATTAAAAGTACGTTGGTCCATATGCTACGCCCCAAAACCTTTTGTCTAACTTCATAGATGAACAAAAACGATCCATTGAAGGGCTCCATTTAACTAATGCTGATGTCTTTTTCGTGCTATAATAGTGTCGAGAGATAAGAATGTTTGTATGCAATTTTCTAGAAAAAAAAGATTAGGTCAAAGAATTTAATTGTAAGAGAAAAATTAAAAGTGATTAATATTAAAAAAATAAAAAATAAGGTTTACATTATTCGAATATATTAAAAAGAGAAGTTATGACGCTCAAATAAGAAGATATGAGAAAATTATACTTAAATATTGTAAGATAAAAAAAAAAGGAAGGTTAAAAAAAATCGAGGATAGATGATAAAAAATGTACGATTTTGCTGGAATTTATCGAGAATATAGTCATAAATTGAAAACTTTGGAGTATTAGGATACGTATAAAATATATTATTTAGAGGGTTATTTTCGTTTTTATAGATCTTTTTAATATTTTCTTCAAGTTTTATATCTTATATTTAGTCTAAATATTTAATATATTGTTATTTACTCTTAATTATTTAGCTAAAATGTTTTCTTATTTAGCCTAAATATTTTCTTGTAATGATTTGATTAATTTGTTTATGAACTTGAATTCTTTCTTGTTTTCGTATTTATTTATTTATTTTATTTTATTTTTTTATTTTTATCTTGTTTTATATTTATTGGATTATTATTTATTATATATTTTAATTATACGTATTTATTTATTTATTTATTATATCTATTTTATTTTATTTTTATGCTTTTTTCTTTATATAAGTATATTGAAAACAACAGACAAGATGGACATTTGACCGTTAATGGGCTGACTGCCTCGACATGGAAAAATTTTCGTCTCTGTTTGGTCTGTTCCATCGTCAATGGCAGACAATTTCCAAGGTCTCAAAACTGAGGATGATTTGTTGTCGTTTCATTACGTTAGCCTCCAACTCTGAATCTTCCCCAAGTTTTGATTACTTTTCGTCCCCCGAACCTTCCTTCAGTATGTTAACTTTAGAACGTAATAGTCATTTACCTAATATTTTTAAAATTAAAACTTTAAAAATAGAATTAAAGCTGAAAAATACCTTGCTCATTGAATAAATTAAATTTTAATTAAAAATATACAATTAAATAAATATTTATTTATTTATTTTAATGTATAAAATCTAATTAAATTTTACAGAATAATTTATCACCATTATCATACTCAGTCCGAAATTTCTCAAGAAAACAGAATTTAAAAGGTCTGATAATACGCAGCCTTATCTCTACATAATAGATAGGCTATTTTTGAAATTGAACAATTTATAAATTGGTCAATTTTTATAATAAAAGTTATTAAAATAAAATGAACCGAAAAATATTCTGAACTAATTGAACTGATTTAGATAATACTTTCCTCTTTTAAGTTGCGTCTTGTGTAATATAAGAATTTCTTCTACTATTCCTTTTTCTCTAGAAAGGTTGCAACTTGTATGGTTTGCACGCCGGAGCTGTATTTGCTCATGTACATGACATCATGTATACAGGGTTAACAAATTGAATCCGAAATGAACAGTTTTGAATTTTGACTGATTAAAATGACTTTATTTTAATCTCGTAGTCAAATCCGAGCAGCCCGAAGCTGTATTTTTAAGGAGTCGGGTCAGCCCGGCCATCAAGATCATTGTGGCATTTGCACCACCAACAAAACTAAATCACAGATTCACAGATTAATAGTAGTGATGAATGGATCTTCATTTCCATAAATTGAGAAAACAAGTATGTAGAAGATACATTCCTAATTTTATTGCTTCTGTTTAAAATTACGTCAAGCATGATCAGTTCTGTATTAGCATGCTAATACCAATCAAAATTGGCACCTACAACAATATAAAATACAAATGATCCAACTGGCTAACATCCCTGAAAATAGCTGACATAATCTTATTTTGTTTATCTAATTTAGCTCGTCCTAAATTTTCAGAGAAAAAGGATGGGCCTTACCTGGCCTATGACCTTTCTTCGTCTGACTGGGAGCATGATGGCCCTGGTGCCGAATCAACAAAGAATTCTTCCACTGTTGCAAGTTAAATTTACCAGTGTAAGAAATAGCTAAGGGGAAAAAAATAAAGGAACAAACTTTAATTTGGACTTCAAGATTTTAATGTGAATGGTTTGACAGCAATCACAATGATATGCCCCATAAACATACCACTTGGAAATTTGATTCATCAAAGACAAAATTACCGGAAATTAACAGACACGAGAGTTTTGCGAAAAAGTGGACATGTTATATTTCTTCGAACCAATTCCAGATTGAAACAAAGACACCTTAGAAGATAAACAAGATCAATCATTTATGCAATTAGAGTTTAACTAGCAGCAGTAAGAATCAATTACCTATGTCCTTGTGGTCTGGTGAATCCAGCAAAATTTCTGAATCAGACGGCAGAAAAGAGGAACCAGAGTAGTTTCCAAGGGCTCCAAAATCTGTCAAAAAGAAAATATTTTCAAAGGTAATACGTATAAATAAAGTTTAGGTATGACAAGTGGAGAAATGAAGAGATTCTACGTTGGCGTGTATTTGTTAGAAACATTTTTATTGTAGCATGACAGAACTAAGCAGAAGCTAGTTCCACACAAGTACAGATCGGTGACTTCATGGCTAGTTGAATTAAAAACCAATGGGATTGGCTTCAAAAGCACCATTTGTGCTAGTTGATTTTTTTAATAAATTATTAGGAAATTGGAATCACTATCAAATGAAATATCGCTTCAAAGGATCTTCCATGAGGTGTTGTTCTTTAGGCAAACTTCCAACCTTTGATCATATACCCCCCTCAACGTACCATAGGAACAAGAACTCTGTGACAGAACGTATGAAGTATAAGAATTTACCTCCCATGTTAGGCAAATCTGCCGACAGATCTGAAAGGATGAAGTTCCACTGGATCTGATCCAATGATCTGGGGGAATCTCCCGCATTTCTTGGCCCACCATCCTGTCCAAGTTGTAACCCCACTGAACTTGCCACATCAGATGGAAATGCCGTGTCTAATGCTGATGTATCTACTCCCATTCCAGACATGTCCGGAGCAGTGAAGGGAAAATGACCACTAGATGCCACTGATGTCGGACTGACGGGCATCTCTGACATTGATGATATGCCATTGTTTGGCGGAACTGCAGGAGCTACATCAGCTGCACTGTTTTCCATCTCCATACTACAAGTATATGCAGCTGCCATTAGCCCCTTCTACTGAATAAATATTCAAGTATAAATGGACAGAAAATGTTTCCCTTTAATCAGAAAATAAACTTGATCATCAGAGCCAATCTCAAGCGCAGAATAAGCCATTAGCACAGTTAAAATTGACAAATTGGTACCAGGTATTCAATGCCAGAGTAAATGACTACTTACACCTCATTTCCCATGCATTATAATTTATAGTCATACCAGCATGATGTACAAATGTCCATAGGAATGTAAAAGCACTCAAAACTTCATGAAGAATAAATAAGACGCACATTACTGCGTAGAGGAAGAGGAACCTTTCAAAATATGAAAAATGCACCATAAGCTGAAGATGAAATCGAGTAATGAGCAGATAGGAAGATTCTCACTCGTTCCCAGAATTTGTTCGAACTGGATGGAAATTTCCTGGCGCTGGAACGCCACTAACCATGTGACAGCTTGATATTCCAAAGCCCATGGAGTCAAGATGGGGTTGACCAGGAGCTGGCACTGGCGGTTGTTGCAACACAGGGTATCCCATCGGTAAATTGTTAACTGCACTGCAAACAAGTGACATTGAATAATAGCAGAATATAGTGTTTCAAATAAATATCACTGTCACAGGCCTTTAGGCATCAAAAAAATTAGTACTACTCTTACTTTGCACAAAAATGATTAAAACTAAGAACAAAAACCTAATAGCCTAAAATTCATTGTCCTTTGCAAAACCAAAATAACCCGTTGGGACTTGACAAAACCATTATCTGAATATTAACTTACCTGGCATAGGATGAATCCCGTTTTGTATGGGGGCTAGTGGAACCTTGCGAGCTACTGGATAATTCATAAGACGATACTGATGATCAAGCAATTGATTAAATAAAAGAATTTGTTTCTTCAGCTTCAGCCTAATATAATAGGCCCTAAAGAAATCAGCATTTTCTTCTTCCAACTTCTGCCATACTGGAAAAGCAAAGAAAACACAGTAAAGAAAGGAATTGAATATTGTTTTAACGTACGACAAAGAAAATAGAAACAAAAACATCAATATAGCACATTATAGCGCCTGCACGCGGATTATCCTTTGCTGGGAAAATCAAAATAGAGGCCATTTATTTTCTTAACAATATGCATATTTTGATATCAAAACATGCTTCACTTGATAGTTGATATAGTCTGAAATTACTAAAAGTTCCTAACATCATCGAAAAGTTGAAGTGACCATTCACATGCAACAAAAAGGTGAAATCTTGTAAGGAAATCGAGAACCCTACCTAAATTTGTAAACCCGGGATCTATCTTCGCTCGAGTCAATAGGGTTTTGACAACCTCATCTCTATTCATGTATAACTGCAGGCACCGCTCAATCAGATTCTGCACCTGTAATAAGCATTAAAGAGACTGTCATCAGCAGGAGAAAAGAAACAGATATTGTAGAAACAAAGGTGCAAGGGAAACAAGAATATTGAAAGTTAATCCTAAAATTATAGAAAACAAAAAAAAAGGTTAAGAGAAAAATAAATAATAAATGATTTCTTACAAGTTCAATGTCTTGACGTGAAACCTTCCTGCCATCATTGTTTGAAGCAGATATTGAACCAGAGTCCGTTACAGGAGCCTCTACTGAGTGATCATTTTGTTGGTCACTTTGGGAATCCCGTGAAACTTGATTTGAGGAATGTATTTCTTGTGTGCTCTGAAACCAATGGAACTTCTCTTTAATATACAAACAACATGAAGTGATACTTAAGGGGCATCGAAGAAGTAACAGATAAGGACACAACAGTTTATGGCATTATCATATCTTGTGCTCAAGTATGTGAATTCAGCATTCAGCAAGTGAAAATCATGGTAATGTCAATATCCAAAAGTTCAAAAGAAAATCTTTTGAGACCAAAATTCAAATTAAAGAATTGCTAGAACTACATTACTATCAATTTCATCCCCTGAATAAATTTACCGTCACACGAACATGAGATGAGCGAGACACATAGGGCATAGGTTTTTGGTGGTAATGGATGACAATGAAAAGAAAGCATCAACATCACCATCACTAGAAGTTGGTCAAAACACTAGGAAAAAAATCCTGCTTTTAGCACAAGCTACATGAAGCATAAGAATCAGTAAAATTAAAAAATACTTGCTCAAGAAGAATTAAGGAAAATAAATGGTGTAAATGAATGCAAAAGAGTAAAATGTAGAAGACTGAAGGCGTGTTTACATGGGGGAAAGGCTATGAAGCCAGGAGGAAAGAATAAGAACCAATTCAAACAATTACAAGAAGAGACTTGTCCACATCCAACAAGAAAGAAAATTTTATTGCATATCAGGAGATTCAGGACACAAGAACAGACCTGTAAAGTCTTCATGCCAACTGTCTGCAGATTGATGGCATCTCTATTTTTCAACTCTGGCAATTCCTGGCTGCTGCTAAGATAATTTGGTTCACCAAGATAGAAACAAGATCTTATGTTTCAAGGAAACCCACAGGTCGAGGCAGTTTAATCTGGCATACCAAAAATAGAAGTAAAACAAGGAGAAAAATTGTGCATTTACTAGACACATGGAAAAATTCAAAAATTCTGAGTAGACTGAACACAGGCACTAAAGAATAGTTGTAAGCAGAATTTAGAGCAATCAGAAATTTTAATCTCCGCAGAACAATTTCACGTCTTAGTGCATTCAGTGAGTGTAAGCATTGATCAACACACATTTATACCATCTAAGTGGCATCATGCCTTTCCCTCCAACAAAACAAACACAAGCATTCTCTGGTACAATTACCCATGTTAAAGATGGACATTCTTAATTGGTTAAAGGTATCTTTTTTTCTACATCAACAAATTAAATCGTATTCGATAGTCAACGACAGCATGGAAAAGTGAAATTCCATGCTTAACAAGCGCAGAAAATATTCAAAACAACTGTCCGTACATTTTGTTGCTGAGAAACTATGTATGAGTATAGTACATCCGGCGGGTACTAACTCGCGACTTGTAATTAACCACATCCAGAACCTTTAATAAGCATCAGAATCTAAATATTCTGCTTCCACCACGAACTAACATAATAATTAGAGTATTATTTCCATTATTAATTCAACAGTAGTTTACCTGATTCAATAACTTTAACCAAACCCAACATGAAACAACAATTTTATGAACATAATATTTGAAAATAGATTACAGTTTTTTCAGAATGTGAAAATAGTTTAAAAGCCAAGTAATAATAGATTTCTCGGCGAAAAACAAAAACAAACAGAGAGGAATTCCAAAGTAACTTAAACGGACATGAACAGCAAGATCCGAAGAGAAAGAACTAATACCTTACACCGAATTCCAACTCTCCAAAGCTCCTATGCAGATGAAAAATATAGTTTCGACGAATTCAGAGCCCCTGTATATTCTTCGGAGCTCAAGATTCAATATAGTAAAACGGACAACGATTACAGGAACTTAAAAGATATATCAAAAAGGATAATCTGGCATCAAGAACTTCAAACTTGAGCTATCATTTTGATGATTTTCCAAGAGCAGTTGAAACCAATCTTAGAATGTACTGACACCTCAAGAGAGAGAGAGAGACAGACATCAACATGACGAGTTCAGACGATATGTACGTGGAGAAAGGGGAATAGTAGTCGAACTGTTGAATGTACAGAGACGAAGTTAAAACTGAGAAGAGATGGCTTGAACATGGCAGTAGAGAGAAGGAGAGAGATGCAGCGGAGGAGAAGAGAGAAACAGAGTAAAGACTAAAGAGTGGGAAAAAAAAATCCTTGCCCAACTTTTTTTTTTTTTAATCATCTTTGGACTTTTGTCATTATTGTATCATTACAAAATATAAAACAAAAAACTCGATATTCATTTTTTTATTTTTCGATTTATTTTATTTTAATAATTTTATTATAAAAATATTCCATTTTATAAATTAATCAATCAATTTTATAAATTAATAATACCCATATAATCATAAAATTATCAATTTTTATAAAAAAAATTAACTAATTTTTATTTAAAAATAATATTTTAATTAAATTTTAAATTATTCGATAATTAATATTTTCTAATTTTACTAAATCAATAATCTTACAGGTTAAACTTTTAAAGTCTTAAACGGGTTTAACTTTCAGCACGATTTTTAAAATATTGTCTAAAACTTAGAAAATCACAAATTCTTCGTCGTCGTCATCATCACATTCAGTTTGAAGTTTCACAGTAAAATGGAATCTAGGGAGGTTTAATAGTACGCAACTTTACCCTTGTATAGTAAAAAAGAGGTTGTTTCTGATATACTCACATGTAAATGTGACAGAAAAATAGTGATGTAAGCTAAAGAGTAAATAAGTAAAAATGACATGCAAAATATTTAAGTAAATAAAATCACAATAAATATATAACAATAATAATAATACCATTATTATTATTTAAATAATTTATCACAAATTATAAACTATAAATTAGATTTTGCTCGTATTTATTTGGTAAAAGATTTTGAGTTAAAACTAAAAATTTTAGTTTAACGTTATAATTAATATTGATAATATGACTTAACTCAAATTTTATTTTAAAAATATAATTACTAACTGATTAAGTATAAATTATTTTGCAAAAAAATAATAATCGTCCATTTTTCAATTATTTACAAATTTATAAACGATAGAAAAGTAATATTTGAATTATCATCAATTGAAAAATCCTTCTTTAACTAAACGTGGATGGAACTAATAATTCTACAAACCGAAAGTTTGAAATGTTAAGTTGTTAATATAAAAAGTAATTAAATTAAGTAAAGTATTGTGTCCTTTTGAAATTAAATTACACTATTTATTATTTAGGATAACACATAATGAATATTCAAGATTACAAATTAATATTTTTTTGGAATAATTATACATTTTAAAATTTTAACATTAAGCAAGTGCCACCTTCAACATCGGACCCTTACCCCATCAGGTGAAAGCGTGCATGAGCCGTCAAGTTTCCAGATTGGAGTGGAAAGAACGTCTGTGACAATACAGGCACAGACTTTTAACCCAAGGCCAAGAGAAAATGACAAGATTGCCAAAACCAAAATCCCAATTTGTTTGTTGTTGCTTTACTTTTTCGCACCCTTACACGTCATGTCAATTTTACAATTACATTAATATTTAATTAACAAATTATTATATTTCTTTTCAATTATTATTTATTAGCTAAAATTAAACAAAATTTCATGAAGATTTTAATGTTTAATTAAAAAAATATTGTTAAATAAAATGAATCAATTCATTTTTATAATTAAAAATTAGGGTCACATTAGTTCATGTTAGGCTTCAATATTCTGCTTCTGCCGAAGACCGGCTGACTGTGGTTTGTTTTTTTATCTTCCAGGAGATGGGTTATTTGCTGAGGAACACGCAAAATCTGGTTAGAGATCATCGGCTGAACGCGCAGCTTGCCCAGTTCGAATCAGAGTATGCAGTGAGTTTTAGATCTAGGTCTGCTGTGTAAAATAGTCCTTGGTTTTGTGTTCCATTGAGATATTTGAGGACCTGTTTGACATCATCCTAGTGTGATTGTCTCGGTGCTTTCATGAACTGACTTAGTTATTGTGTGACGTAGGTGAGATCTGGTCTCTTAAAGCTCAGGTATTGTAGTCTACCGATGATCCTCCTATAGTATTCCGGGTCTCTGAGCGGTTCACCCTCATCGATGATAAGTTTTCTTCGGGGTACTACGGGTGTTACGCATGGTTTGCAATCTCTTATAAGATATCCCTCACGTACTTGCCTTGACTAAGGATCATTCTTGCTTCTAATCTGGCTATCTCAACTCCTAAGAAAATTTTTGCATATCCTAGGTCTTTGATTGTAAATGCCTTGTTGAAGTCTTGCTTAACAGTAATTAGGTGATCTTCTTCTGCTTCAGTAATAAGAATGTCATCCACATAGATGATGACGGCAATAAAATTTGAACCTTGGCCTCTGGTGTATAGGCAATAATCTGACTCTGATTTTTCAAACCACCATTGCTTTAGTTTCATTGTCAACTCTTTATGCCACTGCCTACCTACTTGTTTGAGTCCATAAATAGACTTTATTAGTCTGCAAACTTCTCCCTCCTTTGCTTTCTTGTAACTTTGTGGTGGTAGCATGTATAGTTCTTCTTCTAGGTGACCATATAGGTAAGCATCATTTATGAAACTGCGGGCTCAATAGATAGGTTCTGGATTAGGAAAGTGCTGAAATTGCGGGCTCAATAGTTAGACGATTTCAAAGTGCATTTTTGGACAAACGGATGGGAACTTTTGGGTGATGCTTGAGGCTAAATTGAAGTTCAAGAAGTCAACTACAACATTGAAGAAGAAAGTGTTTCAATTGGAGCAATGGTTTAGAAGTTATGATAGATTTATTTGGCTATATCTGGAAAGGTATGACAATGGAATTTAGTAAGGAAATGAATGAAAAGGATGAGTGTTTTTGGAAACAAACAAAACCCTATTAGTTTTTGAAAACTAACAAAACCCAAGGAAAGATAATAAATTGCAAAAGCAAATTCTCTCTTAATTTTTGTTGCATAATCGTTCATGTTAAAGAGATTACATATGCATATATAAGGAAATGTAAGGCAAACTAAGGGTCTTGATGGATAACCACAAGTTTGGTTTCTCAACAGCCCATAATACTACCATTAGATATCATAAATAAGGAAATAAAAAATTCATAACTACTATCATAAAGGCTGCAAATAAAAGGTCTCTTAGAGGAAAATAAATCAATACATAAAAGGAAAGTAAATTTAGAATTAAAGGCTCTTATTCTTCTCGTCATTTTGGCTGGGCTTGAGATGCTTTTTGGGCTGCAAAACCATGTCAAAGTGCACAGCAAAGACTCCCTTTGTTGGCTGAAATAACTCCTTCAAATGGTTGGTTTTGGGCTTCATAAATCAAGGCCTGGCAAACTCCAAAGGGCTTCAACAAGATTTGCAGCTTCAAAATAAGATTGGGCTCTTCTTCAAGTTCTTCTTCTTTGACCATTCCTTCTTCATCACTTCTTGTTGGATTGAAGTCCATATTAGTAACATCTTCTAATGCTTGGCTTGATGGACCTCCATCATTCTCCTCTCTTTCAAAGGCTTCTTCTTGGTCTTGGACTTAGGCTTGATGGTCCTTCATCATTCTCCCATTCTTGGGAGGACTTTCCATCATCCATGAAGAGTAATAGGATGACTCCACCATAATTAACATCATGCCTATGAACAATCAAGCAATGAACTCCATAGTTATATTTCAAAAGTTTTACAATATTACCAAAAAGAGCTTTGGAGCTTGGTTCCAAGATTTCACCTTTAAAAAGCTTCAACAAACCAAAGTATCCAACCTGCTCTATTGTCTTCATCTAATCACACCAAGTTTTATTCACATAGTCATGAAACATAAAAGCTTCTATTTAGTGTTTATGTGATAATTGGCTTGGTGGAATGCCGTAAGGGTCGATATAGGTGTGTGGAGGGATTTCTAAGAGTGAGAATAGTGCAAAAGATTCTTCTTCATGAGTGGTATTGTCTATGGACGACTTGTCCTCAAAGTTTGGTGGACAACTACAAACTACAAGCACTTCTTCTTCAACATCATTTTCCACGAAAGGAAAAACATCATATGAAGCAATTTCATCATCAATGGATGGAACACAATCTATACCAGAGTCTACATGCTCAACATCATCAACAGATAAAGGCGTATAATCATTTTTTACCTCATCTTCCAAATGGAATTCAAAGGCTTCTTCATTGGAAGACTCCAATGGTTCCTCCTCTTTTGCTTCATACTGCATTGCTTCTTCAATATGTTCTTCGTCAAAGGACTCCAACCATTCAGTTGCTTCCAAGGATTCTACATTTTCGGTCACTCCTTCCTTTTCAAAGGATTGCCCCAAATATTCAACCTCCTCTCGAATTGCTTTTTCAATTTCTTGATCCTCTTCAATTGTGATAGGTTGAAGATTAGGACATTCAAATTCAAAGTGTCCAAAACCCCAATATTTAGGACATCTCATGTGTTCATAGGGCTGAAATTCTTCGTAAGATTGCTTTAAATAATCGGCCTCTAGCTCTCCATGACCATAGTTTTCATGTTCATACTCATAGGACTCATATTCATAATAATCTTCTTCATAATAATAGTAGTCATCATCATAAGTTTGGTTTACCTTAAGGACTCAAGAATCCAAACTATAAATTACTTCATCTTTTTCCTTTCTCCTTCTCCTTTTTTCTTCCTCAATGTTCCATGCCTCAAGTTGATGGCGCAATTCTCTCTGGCTCCTTCTTTCTCCAATATCACGAAGAGTCATGGTGCAGACTCAAAACAAATCAGACCAGTTTAAGGAGAAGAATTATTTTCCAAAGTAAATGACGATCAAATAAGCTCAAATTTGACAGAGAGGCTTATAATACATCAATGTACAACCCTGTAAAATATCTTCAAAAAATTCCAAGGGGAACCCATTCAAATAGTCACAAACAGATTGGTAATACACAAAAAAAACTGGGCAGAATTCCAAAATTTGTTTAAAATAGTAAACGATCTCGTATTGACTTCAAAATTTGAGTCACAAAAACTTCAATATCTGTAATACCACCCAGAAAAACAACAACAAAAAATTCTAACTAGAGGTGTACAAACCGCTCAGAACAAATAAACTCGCCGATTCCGAACAAAATTCAAAACTTTAGGAAAACATCTTCAAACCCAAAGTCCTAGGTCATCAATTCCTTTGTCTCTAATACCAAAATGATGGAGTGTGGTGGTATAAGGTGGTTGGAAGTGATGGTTATGGTGTTTAGGTATGATGGTTGAAGTTTTGTAAAAATTGAAATTTCCCGAGTACAAACGAACAGGTAGAATGTAAGGCAAATTTCGGACAAATGGCTTGGAATTTGGAGGTGTTCATTGATGACATTCTGGTCTATTCTAAGGATGAAGGAGAGCATGAACAGCATCTCA
>JAOTIZ010000009.1:23952774-23963203 GCA_027123425.1 Erythroxylum panamense
AATATATCTAACTAAATATTTTATATTAATTATAATATGAGTAAAATTAATATAAAAAATATATATTAAAATATTATATAATATTATATAATCTCAAAATAAATGTGAAGATGTGTTTGTAAATATTATAGAAATTATATGTAAAAATATAAGAGTAAAGGGACTAAAAAGTATGCTCATTAATTAATCTGAAAAATTTACTTAAAAAGTGTTTTTTTTGTTTCAAATTTGAGCTTATCAAAAAGTTGTATTTTAATTTCAAAAAAACTATTTTTATGAAAAAAGTATTTTTAGATTTTACAACCAAATATTTATTTTTTTAAAAAACAATTTTTACGATGAAAAAAAGTATTTATTCACTCTCTAAAAGTTAAAATAAACGGGCACTTAAAAAATTTATTATATTTGATTTAAAAATTTTATCATTTATGTTTGAAAAAACAAATTAATAGAAATTTTTAAAAAGAGAAACTTATTATATTTAGTTTAAGATGAATAAACAATTATATAATAATTAAGGAAGCCACGAGAGGTTGTGTATGGTAACTTTAGTTTTTAAAACGGTAACTAACAGACAAACCTTCATTAGTAAACAGCTTCAATGATTAGCAGCCGAATAAGGAAAAAAGACTAAATTATTAGAAAGAGAGGGAGCAATAAGTCCATCACGCATCAGACTTTAACTAGGAGTATTTTGTTGTCACAACTGCCAATGAGAAGCGATTCCTCACCTTTCCTTATTCATACATATCTTCACAGGTCATGCCCATCACATACGCTCGGCTTACACCTGTACGCTTGTCGACAGTTTACCGGCGGAGCGTGGCTTGCTTCTGGCCGTTCCTCACATCACGATTTGGGGGTATTTCATTGACTTGTAGGCATCCCATGTGTCGTCAAAGTGATGGGACACTTTTGGATGTATACGTGAGTATTTAGTAAGATTTGTTAAATAACATATAAGTCAGGTTCTATATTTTTTTCACATAATATCATAATCCTGAAATTAAGATGTTCACTCGAGAGTGCTAATTATGAATAATTAAAAAATTAATCTGATAAATTCAATTGTAAAAATTTTGAAATTATCCAATTTTTTGATTCATTTTTTTTAATTTTTTTTTAATTTTTTTTATTATTTTTATTATTTAAAACTAATCAATTTTTTAATTAATCAGTTAATTTTTGGTAAAATAATATATTTTTATAAACAAAAATAAATGAATAAATTTTTATTTAATAATTTCTCTTTTAATTAAATTCTTTCGAACCTTTTAAACCTTAAATCTCTTTATTTATTGGTTTAACTTCCGATCCTATTTTTAAAACATAGTCAATTATGTCACTCTGATTTTGCATTAATTTATTATGATATATTATATGCAAAAATGAAATTTATTGAAGATAAATGTGCTAAAATAATATCTAACTCAGTTTTATTTATGGATTGAAATCATTTGGATGGAATAATTTCTTAACAAAATTGTTCCTTAACTTAAAAATCATATTCATTTTTCTTACCAACATTGTAAAGTTTCAATAGAGTATGTTTCTTAATTTATTTCAAAAAGTGAATGTTTCTTAATTTATTTCAAAAAGTTCACTTTTATTCCTTAACTTGGGTATTTTTCTTTGTTTATTTAAGGCCACACTTATGTTTATAATTAGAAGTTTATACTTTTATTTTTATTTAAATTCTTATATTTTTTAAATTATCGTTAACTTTTTTTTTGACAAATCCTAAAGTATAAGGTTCTTTGTTTTACTAAAATAAGGAAGAGTTATCAATTATATGAAACCTTTTTTTTTTACATTTTACAAAAATACTGTTTGTATAACTTGAGCTTGTGACCTTTTGATAAAAAATGAGTGATCCTATTAGTTTCAAATTTTTAGGTTAAGTTTTGTGTTCCGACTCTATTTCATTCTAGTTCTTTTTTGTAATGTTTTCTATATTTTTATATTTCTATTTCTTTTCTATTCATTTTGATTTTACTTCTATTTATTTATCCTTTAAACCTTCAATAATTTTAAAATAATATTATATAAAAATTTAATAATTGTAATATTACATCAGATAAAAATTAATAAGATATTAAAAAAAAGAGATATGTTCTTTTACTATAGGAATTTGGAGTTTAGTTGTACTTTCTATTCATCATTTTCGACAAAGTCTCTCTTCAAAATCAGCAAGTCACAGGCAAGGCCACCGATGAAAAGATTTTAAGTAAAATTTTAAACAGCTCAACGTTTTTAAGTCTTTATAATATTAATTACATTTTAAAATTAATAAAACAGTATCATCATACCCTAAAAATGATTATATATATATATGTAAAATATTAATGTAAAAATTATACCTTTAAAAAGTGTTTAAATAAATCATTTTAAAATTAAATTACTTAATTGCGATATGATATAGAATAAATTTATGATTTTTTATATTAAAAAGTTGAAATAAATTTTAAAAGGCAAAAGGTAATTAGTTTGGTCTATATAACATTATATATTAAACGAAATTAAAAATGATTATTTTATATATTAATCAAATATGGAATTTATATCTTAAAATTTTATAAAAATTAAATAAAATTGCTATTATTTTTAATGTTACTTTTATACTTTGTTGAAAATAGTATTTAATAAGGTGCAAATGGCACCTTTGATTCTAAGACAGAGACAAAGAGAATGACAACATTAATGATTCCGATTACAATATAACTATCATCAAAACAAAAGTCAAAATAGCCAACAAAAAAAACAAGTATTCACTATAATTAACTCACAGCCACAAAAGCGGTGATCCAACAAAATTGGAATTTTTGTCACTCCTTTGCCTTTCATTTTCGGAAATGGTCCAAAGCTATGCTAATAACGGTTCAGTTATAAGGACATAGGATTCGAGTGCCCAAATGCCCAAAGTCTTTAGATTTAAAATTTTTGATTATTATTATATCATTATAAAATTAATTACATAAAATTAAAATATGTTAAAAAAAGATTATCTTTATTTATAAAAATTTAAAGCTTAATTTAAAATATTATTAATTAAAATTAATTAATTAAATAAATTTAATTCATAAGCATTTATTAACTTATAAAAATTGACTGATTAATTAATGAATTGATCAATTTTGACAATAAAAATTATAAAAACAAATTAAATCGAAAAATTTAAAACCAAACTAAAAAGATAAAAGATTGAAAGTTTTTACAATTAAACAAAAAATTTTTAACATTGCCAAAATCTCGTGAGCCCGAAAGCTATACAACATTTAGTTAAAATCCTGAAGCATGAAAAAATTAATATTACACAACTTTACTTTTAATAAAAATTTTAAAATTTACTAAGTTTCCAAAAAATAAGCTCAAAATTTAAAATATAACATTAAAATATTCTAACTTTTAATTTTTATCAAAAATAATTAAATGATCCATTAATATGAATGATATTACAAACTATATTAGATTAATATACTAATTAGACTTTACTCAATTCGTCATCCACATTAAGAGAGATCTTAACACCAAGTTATTTTTGCTAAAAATTAAACTTTTTAACAACTTTTTTAAATTCAAACTAATATTACAAAATTGGGCAAATTTTAATTTTTATAATTAACTCTTTATTATAAACAAAACGTTATATTATTTACTGTTGATTCGGCAATGTCCTATTGAATATGGAAAATGGAGATTTTGTATATGATAAATAACAAAAATACTTTCTGAAATAACTGAAGCTTGTAATTGTTTAAAAGGACTGTTTTATCATATCTTGTCAAAATAAACCGTTTTAAGTAATTTTCAACTATTTTGAGGGTTGTATCATATGACTACAATAACAAGAGTTTTGATGAGGAAAGCGATACCCGAGCCTGAATTTGTGAATGGATTAAAAATCCTGACGAAAAGATAAACCCTTGATTCTAAAACTGTGGGCTTCTAAATTAGTGGTGTTACAATGTGTTGAGCCTATCACAAGCCTAATCATCGAATCATTCATCATCCTTTCTACCGCCAATCCACTATATATCCTGTAGTGTACAAACAAGCATGAGGGGAGTATCTGACCTTTTCCAAGAGAATATGTCAGAAGCATGAGTTTCTCCCTTCTATGTATGATGAGGTAAGAACAAAAATCCCTGGGAATTGAAGGATTTGTCATTATAGTTTCTCCCACCATTGTTTGGAAATGCCAGAGGTGGGAAGATCTTCAACTGATAATCCATGTGTGCCACTGATCTGGCAATAAAATCAAACCCCCCTGCTTAGATGACAAATCAAAAAGATCAAAAAACATCATGAGGTAAACAAATAAATAAAGGATGTGCTAACAGAATTGGTTAAATTAGGCTACAATTTCACAAAATGATTTCAATAAGATGAAACATGTGATTCTTGTAAATGTTCAGAGATCTTACACTTGCTGACTTGGAGAGACAGGGTAACTACCTCTGGAGCTGGGGTGAAGAAGGTTGATCTGGTGAAGACCGGCGAACAGTGCTGCCATTAAATCTTGGGTCTTCAAATCCTGGACTTGACCGGCTTGACTCACTGAAATGTGACACTTCATTTACACCTGAGAAACCCATTGGCCCAAGAGATCCAAATTCAAGCTGATCTGCTCCAGAACTATAACCAGAATTATGATCGCATGGATAGAGCATAACAACAGATGGAATAGTAGGTCCATTTGCTGAGACACCGCCCGGATTGATGGATGGTATTCGATACATTCCGTAGCTGACATTAGTGGAACTGCTCTGACTGACGTTCGAGCGTAGAGGGACATTCTGGGATTGATATGAATGAAATGTGTCGCGCCTATTTGAGCTCCAAGATCTGTCAGCTCGGTTCTCGCTTGCTCCCAGTCGATCCGCCCTGGAGCTTGGCTTATCAGCTTGGCTGTGGCCGTGGTTACGTCCAGTACCATGAGACTTTGAGTTCCAGTTGCCTTCTCTATCTCCATGGTGATCACTTCTTTCATAGTTGTAATTTCCCTTTCTGGTACCTGTAGAATGCCGATCTCGAACAGATACCTTCTGAAGTCAAACAAAACAAAATGCAACTGATATGGGTAAGCAAATCCAAAGGATCAAAGGAAATGTTGGCAGCAATTGTAAGATCATTAGCATGCATTAAACTAATATCCAAACAACTCTACCACAAGGCAAACTAAATGGAAATCAGATCAATGGAACAGTAAAGGTAAAATAAATGTGAACTTCGTTTCTAAAATACTGCCCCAACTGCCGTAGACATCCCTCGTATTGCTTTTGAAATTTGTTGAGCAAGTGTTGTATATGGTCGTACGAACAAGGCTACATATTGTATGGGAGTACAGGTTAAGGAGCACAAGTGACGAAATATTCATATGTTGATTCAAAAGAAAAAAAGTTTTAGAGGACATTCCGTTCACAACACACAAACATTGTACAACCACCAACCTCTTCACTACAAGTATCAATACATTTTCCTTTTCCACGGTAACAACAATCCTATCTTTTTTCTGTCATATACAGAAACTAGGGGCCAGTTTCCAGTACAGTGCTAAAGATTTTAAGGGCTGACAATGACATGGCTCCAACTAAGGGTTAAGCACAGTCAACAAACATCCAAAAGAGAATAAGGACTATATAAAATTACCTCCTAAAGAAGGAACATGAGAAGGAAGAAAACTGGTGATGGTGTGGTGAGATGTCAAAGGCTCAAAGCATATGACTCTTGTGTATTAATCTACAACATATATGAAGATTTTACAGCAAAAATGAATTCACTCAGTACCATCAAGTGAAAATACTAAAGCTTAATTAAAGACTAAGATACGAATTTTTTTCTATCACGACACTGAAGCAGTGTCCAGATTATATGAACCATAAAACTCTACATCAAAGGAAAGGAGAAGAAAGCAGGAGACTCCATATCTACATAAATTTATATGTTCAGTGAAAACAGATGACTAAGCTGGAATTCATCTCACCGGATTTGGTAGGTAGGTCCCTGTCCCACTACGATGTCTTGGCATTTCATCAACATACTGCTGGTAAACAGCAGGAGGTCTATTAGACACAGACTGTAGAGGAGTGACAGGAACTGGTCGAGGTCCGTAGCTCATAAGCTGTGTGAAAAGATTCATGTTGGTTGACAAAGGTCTCCCAGGACCATCACAAGGAAAGCGGCCTTGCAAATATACAGGTGGCACCATAACAGGAGAAGGATGAATTAGAGGTGCAGGACCCCGTGCATTTTGGCAAAAACGGCCATACTGCAAGTTTTGCCAGTGGCTGGCGAAATCACTGTTAAGAATGTCAGGTTTGTGCTGTGCCAGCTCAACAGCAGCTTCCATCCTCATAGAACTAGAACTACTTAACACCTCTGGTTGATCAAGTCCCTCAGATGACTCAAAATTCTGACAAGAATCAGTGTTATCTGGGAACTCCTTGACACCAAAATGGCTGGCTCGTGCATCAGAAGTCCCTCTTTCAGATGGGAAGTTGTACACAGGAAGCATAGTAACAAAAGGAACTGGTGGTCCTGTGGGATAAAATGCAAATGGAAAAATGCCTGAATTATCAGTGTTTCTTTGTCGAGAAGCAGGATCCAAGAGCACCGGGGCAATAGGTATCATTGACTCAGACCCACTGGTCTGAGCCACATCAATTCCAGATACTTGATGCCTCGAAGCATGCAAAGATGTACATTGAGGTCCAATGTTTCTTTCAGTCATTTCAGAAGCCATCGCAGAAACAGCATTCCAGTCTTTGTTATCATCTTCTGTTTCATTGGACAAATGATCATTGACACTCTTGCCTTTCCCATACACAACAGAATGCACTGAAGTAGTTTTTCTGCCTCTCTTTTCCCTGGTTGACTTTGATGACTTTGTGGATGGTCCTTCCCAAGAACTCTCAGAAGAGGTTTTACTTCTTAAAGAACTAGCATTTGAAGTTGTGAAGGACCTTGAGCTTGCAACACTCTCGTCAAAGTGAACTTCAGGACCTTGGTTTTCGTGATATGAGAAAGGATCCACACAATCTTCTCTCATTGCTGCTCGGAACTCTTTGGTGAACTTCTGCTGAACTCTAGAAGAGCTGCCAGAGACACCCATCCGAGAGGAAGGCACAAACTTGTAACTAGATGACGTGGACTGCTGCTTTTCATCTGACTGATGAATTTCAAGACCTTCATTATCAAGGTCAAATACACCAAGAGAACCCCTCTCCTGTTCATGCCAGGGATCACAATCAGTCTCCACAGTGTTCATTTCCCCATTGCCAAAATTCTCATTACCAGGTTCGGTAGGATCTTTTGAATTGGAGGTCAATCCACCAGGAAAATAATGGGTTAGTGAAGATGAAAACAAGCCTTGAGGAAATTGCATACTTGCACCCCAAGGAATCTCCATTGTGGGGATATTAGTGGGTATCATTCCTCCCATATTTCTCTCGGCATAACCCATTGAAGCAAGGACAGGTGGCAGTTGATAGGGCACATGATTTGATGCTATATTCAGTGGGACATGAACCTGACTATTGAAACCACGGCCTGCTGAAGAAGCCATCATATTCACAAGGTCTTGTTCTTCCTGCTGCATCAAAAGTGTGCCCATCATGGTAGGAACTTCTTCACACGTTGCACCCAAACCCTCACTGTGGTAACTATTTGACGCACTATTTGAGTCAGCAGCAACGTCAAGATTCTGACAGGATGGCAAGTGTCTATCTACTGAGGGATCATCATTAGATGATCTTATACTATGGCCACTCAAATTATCAGATTCCATGTTCTTCCTCCTTGTATTAACCAACTTAGCAGATGATACCTGCTCCTTTCCACCTTCTGAAGCTCTGTTATTTCTTCCTTGAGAAGAACCATCAGTGCATGCATCAGTAAGCTCAGGACTGGAGCGTGTCCTTGCAAAATATTGTCCCTGAAGACCATTGGCCAAGTTATCAGGTTTGGAACTTCTCTGACTTTTATCAGTACGAACACCCTGAGTGGAACCAATTTCTCTCCTTGTCTGATCTGAAATCTTAGAGTTAACTGAATTAACATGAGTTTTTTGCATTTGACTGCGAGAAACTGCAGTCACTTC
The DNA here is from genome assembly GCA_027123425.1 of Erythroxylum panamense. Classification (NCBI taxonomy): domain Eukaryota; kingdom Viridiplantae; phylum Streptophyta; class Magnoliopsida; order Malpighiales; family Erythroxylaceae; genus Erythroxylum; species Erythroxylum panamense. Next base: position 23,960,873 of record JAOTIZ010000009.1, read on the forward strand.
ACTACTTCTAGACGTGCTTTCAGTGGGATAGGTACCATGCTGAGACGGTACATTCTGTGAGCTACGACCATCAACTTGAGTCTCATGGTTAGAATTTTTACTACATGGCTTGTCCCTAGGATGCTCAGATGCATGACAGTTATCAAGATTTTTCAATCTTATGTGCCAAAAATCATTCTTTGGAGCATCTGGGCGCTGACCACTGCCATGCCTATCCCAAGTGTTCATAAAGAACTGATTTACTTCATACCATAGATCTTCTTTTGGGCAATCGAGTAACCTAGCTAACTTTTTAGCCCCAAACGCAAATGCACTGCGTATCCTATAAAAGTTACCTGAAAAGAACAGGTATTGTTAATCAACTGCAAAGTAAAAAGAAACATAGAAGACAAGGCTGAAAGTAAAGTTTAGAGCATTTGAGAAACATCAACAAGAAATCACATACATTCACAATTGAATGAAGCCACTCTTGAAATTAGAGAGCTTTTCTTAAGTTTGATCCAGCTGACTTTTATTTAATATCAGCCAATTAAGTGAACGGAATGAACTGATGAAACATAGCAATGAAGAATGATTGTTATTATCCCCTATCCCACACAGCCAGTCAAATTGAGAATTTACAGAATAGAATATCCCAAAATGATATGGTGAACCAAGTCAAACTGACTGAAAACACTAAAAGATCTTCAAACTCTGATAATCAAGGCCCTGCTCCAGAAATTAAGACCTTAAAGCCAAATAATGAATCAGAAGTCAGACAGAGAAGTAATACACAATGAGATGAAAGCAGTGTAGACAATGCACATGCATTATTTAAGCAGACATTCTCACATCATTAATCATCTTGCCTCTCATATAATTTACTTTATAAAATTTAATATATCCTAAATTTACTGCTATTACCACCCGATATTCAAAAACCCAACAACAGAAAATATACAGAAGGCTGAATTCCGTCTATGAAATGCATAACACAAGTCCCTTCCAAATCTCAATTAAAATGCGACAGAAAATCAAGCAATCCTTTCAAAGTCAAATACCTAACAAAATGTGATGAGAAATACAGAGGAACTTCATGTGTGTGCGTGTGCACATAAATATGTCTAGATACTACTAGTTGAAACTTGGGCAGAGATAAGAGCAACTTTATTGAAGAGTGGGCACCGACAGCAATGTCCTTCAAGACAGATTTTCATTCACTAAAGTGCAATATAATAAGGATCCACGATAAAAATGGAAGTGAAAATAAGAATGTTGACCGATGATTCTGCTGGGAAAAGTAAAAGTCAAAGAACCATTTGTTGCACTATTTTTGCGGGAAACTTCCAGAAGCCATAAAGATTAAGTTGTCATTTTACTTTTTGATTATTCTTCGTGTTTTTTGGTCCAGTTTTGAGAACAATGAATCTATAGAATCATCTTTATAGAAGAGATTTCAACTATGAAGCAAATAGTATCACATATACAATTGAAACAAAAATTAAAATGTTCTTACATCTGTTAACATATAACAAACAACATCATATGTCCAAATTCAAGATGCTGTTTATAGCATCTTGTTCTATATGCTCAAATACAAGACGGTAGATCTCACGGTGTGGGGACTAAACCAAAATATTCACAGGTCTAGAAGGCAAAGGATGATTATTTTATTCAAATACCTTTGCTGACACTTCGTCCAAGGTTATTGTTAATCCGCAAAGGATCAATAACATTGAAGTGCTTTGAAATGAAAGGTTGTCCTTGGTTTTCTTGGCCACCAGGGTAAACAGCATATACTGAACTACAAGAATCAAGAAATAATTTGCTAAGTAGTAAGTCTCCACCATCTCTTCGAGGAGGCTCCGCTGCAATACGTCGTAAAATGGCAACACCAAGTAACTTAGCTAGCATTTTCAAATAAAGGACCATTCATCCAGATAACATAAAACTTTCAAGCAACTAGGAGATACCTGTCACTTCTGGAAGTGAACTTATGGGTACAGGCCCCCAGAGACTGACACAGAAGTTGTCCCAATCAAACTTACTAAAGAACTCAAGAAAGCGATAAAGGACCTTGGAATGCATAGGACAAATGGATAAAAATCAGATGACTGAAACATGTGCAGCTAAATTAAATAATGAAAAGGTACTAAAACTTTACTTCAAGGGGTCCTTCAAAGGAATTGTTGAAAACGTGAAATATGTAAAGAACCAAGGTTTCAAGAGCATAAGTGGAGATCAATCCATGGTGAGCACCCAGTATGCGGCTCTCGTAATAACACCAAGCTTTTATCAAAATAATGCTCCTTTTAAATAAATGATTTTGATTTATCAGATTATCAACCTGCA
>JAOTIZ010000009.1:23970331-23982402 GCA_027123425.1 Erythroxylum panamense
CACAACTTAAGAGTCAAAAAGTACATTAAGGATAGCAAAAGTGTAGCCAATTTATGTAATAAACTTGAGCTCAATCAATGAGCGTGTGGTTATATTCGACAGTTTGTTGATGATAATGTGTACAATCACATTTTACAGCACATTTGTAACGAGACTCATGCAAAAATGTTGTGGAATAAGCTGGAGCAGCTATATGCTTCAAAGACCGGCAACAACAAAATTTTTTATCTGACAAAATTGATGCAGGTAAAATACCAGGAGGGTACTTTTGTAGGTGATCATTTAAACAATATGGAAGGGATGGTTGATCAGTTATCAAAGATGGGCATAAAGTTTTAAAAAATTTGATCGTATTCAAAAAATCTGCAAATGTAATGACAAGGTGATTGTTCTATTGGTGCTAGCTTCATTACCAGACTCTTGGAAGACTTTAGGTGACTTTGACAAATACTACACCAAATGGCCTATTAAATATGGAGTCTGTTAAAAGCAATATACTAAATGAAGAGATAAGACATAAATCATAGCATGCAGTCTCTTCATCACAGTCAGATGTTCTACTTACAGAAAATAGAGGAAGGAGTCAATCCAAAGGTCTAAAGTCCAGAGATAAGAGCAGAGGAAAGTCAAACAGAGATGCAAACGTGAAATGCCATTACTATAAGAAGAAAGGCCACATCATGAAATTTTGCCAAAATTTGAAGAAGGAAAAAGGAAAAGATGTGAAGAAAGAAGAAATCAATGATGATGAACAAAGTAACATTGTTGATGCATTCAACCTTGTTATTGATGCAGAGATAGTCAGCTTGGTGTCACAAGAAACAAGTTAGATATTTGACAGTGGAGTTATTGCTCATGTTATATATCACAAACAATTTTCTCATCTTACACACCTGGGAATTATGGCATTGTTAAGATGGAAAATGGAAATCTGTCAAATGTTGTTGGTAAAGGAGATGTTTCTTTAGAGACAACGAATGGTTCAAAACTATTGCTGAAAGATGTCAGATACATTCCTGATATGTGTCTGAACTTGATTTCTGTAAACAGGCTAGATGATGAAGGTTTCTGAAATACTTTTGGAAACGGAAAATGGAAGCTTACTAAGGGCTCCTTGGTAGTGGCAAGAGGTCAGAAGCACTCAAGACTGTATATGATGCAGGTAAAGCTCTCTAATGATGTTGTCAATACAATGGAGAATGATAATATAGTTGATTTGTGGAATAAAAGACTAGGCCATATTGGTAAGAAAGGGATGACTCACCTTGTAAAAAGGAATATGCTATTTGGTCTAAATCAGATGTATCAAAAGAAATGTGCAGATTGTTTAGCAGGGAAACAAAATAGGGTTTCTTTTCAGAGTTCTCTTTTCTAAAATGAAGAATGTTCTAGATCTGATTCACTCAGATTTATGGGGACCATTGTCAAAGTCACTTGGTAATGCACAGTCCTTTGTGATTTTTATTGATGATCATTCCAGGAAAATGTGGGCCTATACTCTGAAGACTAAATATCAAGTGTTAGATATATTCAAACAATTTCACACCTCAGTTGAGAGACAAATTGGGAAGAAGCTGAAGTGTATTTGGATAGACAATAGCGGAGAGTAGATTAGATTATTTGATGCTTACTGTAAAGAGAATGGTATTAGACATCAAATGACACCACCAAAAACACCGCAATTGATTGGCGTAGCTGAGAGGATGAACAAGATTTTGATGGAAAGAGTTAGATATCTGCTTTCACATTCAAAGTTGCCTAAGGCATTTTGGGGTGAAGCTTTACTTGCAGCTGTGTATGCATTAAATCATTCACTATGTGTTCCTCTCCAGTATGAAGTTCTAAAAAAGGTGTGATCAGGAAATGATATTTCCTATGATCATTTGCGGGCCTTTGGTTGCAAGGTCTTTGTCCATATTCCTAAAGATGAAAGGAAAAAGCTTGATGTCAAGACACGACAGTGTGTATTCATTGGCTATGGTCAAGATCAATTTGGCTATAGGTTTTATGATCCGGTGCAGAAAAGACTTATCAGGAGTCGTGATGCTATGTTTGTTAAAGATCAAACTATTGAAGATATCAACAAGGCCAAGACGGAAGTTCCAAGCCTCGATGATGACTTAACAAGCTTCCGATTGAATCCTCCAACAGTGTTTGGAGATGAAGTGCAGAATGATCAGCTAGAAGCTGATAATGCAGATGCCCCCAATGAAGTTGAACCAAAGGATGATGATGGTGTTCACATTCAACCACCAGCACCTGAAGATTCTCCAGTCCTATTACGAAGATCTAGTAGAAATAGACAACCATCTACTAGATATCTAGTTGATCAATATGTAATGCTGACTGATAGGGGAGAACTAGAAAGCTTTGATGAAGCTATGAATGATGAATACAAGAAGAAATGGAAAGAAGCCATACAAGACGAGATGAAATCCTTGCATGAGAATAAAACATTCAAGCTGGTGCAGTTGCCAGAAGGCAAAAGAGCATTGAAGAATAAATGGGTGTTCAAAATCAAGCATGAAGAAGACAACAACCATCCTCGATTCAAAGCAAGGCTAATAGTCAAAGGATTCTACCAAAAGAAGGGTATTGACTTTGACGAGATATTTTTACCAATGGTAAAAATGACATCCATACGTACAGTGCTAGGGCTAGTCGCAAGTTTTAATTTGGAGGTTGAACAAATAGATGTCAAAACTGCTTTCTTACATAGAGATTTGGAAGAAGAGATATACATGGAGTAGTCAGAGGGTTTCATAAAAAAGGAGAAGGAAGGATATATTTGTAGACTAAAGAAGAGTCTATATGGTCTAAAACAGGCACTAAGACAGTGGTATAAGAAGTTCGAGTCTGTTATGGGGAGAAAGGCTATAAGAAGACTACTTCAGATCACTGTGTATTTGTGAAGAAATTCTCTGATGATGATTTCATTATTTTATTGCTCTATGTGGATGATATGTTGATTGTTGGTAAGAATGTTTCTAGAATCAACAATTTGAAGAAACAACTGTATAAGTCTTTTGCCATGAAAGACTTAAGATCAACAAAGCAGATTCTTGGTATGCAGATTATCAGAGACAGAAGCGCCAAGAAACTACGATTGTCACAAGAAAAGTACAGTGATAAAGTACTTCAGAGATTCAAACTGGACAAAGCTAAAGCGACTAGTTGTCCTCTTACTAATCACTTTAAATTGAGTTCCAAAGAGTACCCTTCTACAGATGAAGAGAAGAAAGAAATGTCCAGAATTCCATATACTTCAGCAGTTGGAAGTTTGATATATGTCATGGTTTGTAAATGGCCAGATATTGCTCACGCAGTTGGAGTTGTGAGTCGTTTCCTTTCTAATATTGGAAAAGAAGAATAGGTTGCAGTCAAGTAGATTCTCAGGTATCTTCGAGGGTCATCCAAAATATGCTTATGTTTTGGAAGAGCAGAACATGTGTTAGCTAATTACATAGATGCAGATATGGTTGGAGATATTGACTCGAGAAAGTTTACATCAAGTTACTTGATTACTTTTGCAGGGGAAGTTATGGCATGGAATCAAAATTATAGAAGTATGTTGCACTTTCTACAATTGAAGCGGAATTATTGCAGCAACGAAAGCCTATAAGGAGTTGCTATGGATGAAGAAGTTCTTGAATGAACTTGGTATTAAGAAAGAATAGTATCAACTATTTTGTGATAGTCAGAGCGCTATTTACCTTGGTAAAAATGCCTCTTTTCACTCACGATCAAAATACACTGATTTAAGATATCACTGGATTAGAGATGTGATGGAGACGAAACAATTACAATTAGAAAAGATCCATACTGATAAAAATTTATCAAACATGTTAACCAAGATTCTACCAAAAGGTAAATTCGAGTATTGTCGATCAGTAGCTATGAGTCCCTCTCACGTGGAGGGATACCAAGTTTTCAATAATTGTGGGACCGATTTCGGTGCTACTTTAGTTGAAAAATAAAAAAAGACAACTGTTTTGCAATTGTCTCATGTGGTGGAGTGCCTATATAAGGCACTCCCTGCTTCATACAAAACATAACAAAAGCACAAAAGAAAACCAGAGCAAAACAATGCTCTGAAGTTGGGAAATTTTTTTTAAAGGGTTGGTTAGTGACAAAATAGTGAGGTTACTATTTTTAGGTTGGGAAACACCTTGTAAGCCACTATTTTGGTTTTATCTCTGTATACCTACTATTTGTAATAGTAGAAGAATTATTCTGAGTTTTGTCCGTGAATGTAGCCCAAAATTAAGGGTAAACCACGTTAAATATTTTGTGTCCATTTTGCTCATTTTATTTTTCCTTTCAAAAAATACACCTGCTGCGCCCAACATTTTCTTGGTATAACAACTGTGGTTTTGTTTTCGTTTGTGTTCGTTTGTGTAGTGTGCAACTTTTTCAAAAAACCATCAAGGAAGAAGAACATTAGGAAGAGGGCAATCAAGGAAGATGGAGATAGGGACAAGGCTTCAAAAAGTGAAAGCTTTTTGTCACAAAATCAGGAAAAAAAAGTAATAAAACTTGACAATAAGTTGTTTTTTTCAACCAGATCTTCCAAGAGCTCTGCATCCACTGAATCAAACAAATAATTTGTTTAGCGAATATTTCAATTTGAGTCATCAAAGGAAATTCAAATTCATAATTACAACAAAGCTACAACAATATTGGAGACTGAGACTGAATTTTCTAAAGACGCTCATGCAATTCGGGAAAGAGCTCTTATGCAATCAAAAGAGACTTTGAGGAGTAAAAGCCAAAGCATTGGTGATGAAAAGCACTATAAAAGAATTCATAGTTATACTGACCATAAAGCTGGATTCCGACAAGAGCAAACAATATCAAGTGAGAAAGCTGGTAGGGCACATGGGCCTTTTAGGGCTTCTGCTCACATTAGAGTGTCAGCAAGGTTTGACTACCAACCAGACATATGCAAGGATTACAAAGAAACTGATTATTGTGGATATGGAGATTCATGTAAATTCATACATGATACAGGAGATTATAAATCTGGATGGCAGTTGGAGACGGAATGGCAGGAGTCTGAGAAACTTAGGAAGAAAATTTTGGCTCTGAGGAGTCCCGAGGGCTCTTGAGGAAGATTTGGGGGATATAGGCCAAGGTGGTGATGATAATGATGATGATGCATTATCATTTGCATGTTTCATATGTACGCAACCTTTTCAAGATCTTGTCGATGCAAAGTGCAAACGCCACTTCTATGAACATTGTGCTTTGAAGGTAGCCTCTTTGTGCTACTTCAGATATTGATTAATTGTTGCATGATATTTGTAGTCCAATATGTTTGTGTGTATGAGTATGCCTTTATTGGAAAGTAGGGATTGGATGCCCATAGGGTTTAAAGTTTTTAGTATTAACTAATGCTTCTGGCTTGTGAATTTTTTTAATATACTTCAGTATCATAAATAAATGGCAATAATGCACAAATTTTTGGATTTTTAATTATTTTTCATTTGTTTTCTTTTAACTTAGCCTAACTTTTCTCCCCTATTGTGGTTCTCAGCATCTAAACAAGAAGTGCTTTGCATGGAATCAACCTACTGTTGGCATTTTCAACACAGCTCATGAAATTTGAAAAAGATGGCTGAAAATGGGAAACAATAATGTCAAACTCCTCGTTTTATCAATTTACACAACTCTTCTCTTGAATCTCCTGGAATATAGGCATATTAAGAGAGGTATTGAAGAGATAGGAATAGGAATTGTAGCACCATTGGAAGACAGGCACCTATGGGACAGCTAACAACCTATTTAGGTTAGAATTATCCTCATCAATGTAATCCCCCATAAGAGCGCTTATGTTATCAATGCTGTGGATCAATGATATCATCTCTATTCAATTCCACCACTCTGTAAGTTCCTTTTGACAAACATTGCATAGTGATATTAATATAATGATGGACTTTTGGGAGATCATATTAATGGAAAAATTAATACATTTGTATTTTGTGAGATATGTTGTGATGATAATCACATTATTCTCCATTAATCTATACAGAGAACCAACAAAAGCAGAAGAGATATGAAGAATCGAAGGTGAGGAGAAGAAAGTGTCTGAAGCAGAAAAGAGGGAAAGGGAGATAGAAGCTCTCGAAAGTAGACAGAAAAAAATGAATTGGATTAAGACACATCCATGTGACACATACTACACTGTTGTATTACATACAAGTCAGAAGCAAAAATGCAATAACGAAAATGTAAAACGCACAAAGCAGCATTAACATCTGAAGCAAATTAAAGAAGAAGACATATACATAAAACGCACAGCTTCAGCAACATGTTTAAATAAGGTCACGTGAAGAGCTCCTATAAAGAATTTGACTCAGTCAATGCACATCCAAAAAGCCAAGCATTCAACTCCTATAAAAGGAGCACATTTCAAGCATTAGACGACTTTTGGCATTTTTACATTACATTGTAACCAAAATCAGTGAGTGTGAGAATCAGTGTGAAAAATTATCAGAGAGTGCTAGAGTACTAACCTATGGGTATTGGGGAGTTTTTAGACTTTTTTGCAAGTGTTTACAAAAACACTCAATCTTTGTACAATTTTTCTCTTCTTCTTGACATAGTGGAACCACTACAAGGGAGATCCTTGGACGTAGATAGTTTTAAACTATCAAACCAAGTAATTCTAGTCTTCTTTTACTTTCTTCATTTTATACTATCTGTAAAGTTAACAATCTTTATCAGTCTTTTATTATTTAAAAGTAACGGTACAACACAACTATCCCAACCGAAGTGGTATCAAAGCATCAGAAACTTCCTGGAGCATTTTTTGGTCACTCCAAACATCAAAGAATCATCAAGAACAGTCAGTAAGTAAAAGTCTTTTAATTCTTTACACTACAGTCACAATGGTAGGAAAAGAAATGGATGTATTTACTGAAAAAGAAGACTTTACCATCTGGAAACTCCAGATGCAAGCTCTTCTTGAATCATATGATTGTTATGGAGCTACAAAAGATCAATACGATATTGAAACTTATCCCTTTAAAGAAACTCAAAATGTAAAGACTTGCACATTGCAAGTTAATGCTTCACTTATCACCAACAGTGAAAAAAAATATGCATAAATATAACACTGCACAAAAGCGTTGGCCTAAACTTGATGAAATTTATGCAAAGAAGTGTCTTCCTAACAAGATGACACTTCTTCACAATCTTGTTAACTACAAGACGAACACCTCTATCTCTTAAGATGACAACTTAGACTATTTCTTTAAGCTAGTTCAAGATTTAGAAGCTACAGATGAGAAAATATCCAAGGAGCATCAAGCTGTAGTGATTCTAAAGGCTTTACCTTTTGGATTCAATGCATTCAAGAATGTAATTAAACATGCTAGTGGAGAATCCCTCACTGTCAAGAGGGTGTTAGACTCACTAATGGAAGAAATAGTGGATGTTAACCCTTTTAAGAAAGAGGGAGAAGTGAATTTTGTAGAGAACAATCATGAAAAGAAGTCTTATAAGAAACATAGTAAGAAAGGAAAGTGGCAAAAGGGAAGTGGAAAGGATAAGTACACCAAGGAATGTGATGAAAAAAAGAAAAAAGGAAAAAAGAAAGAAGTGCTTTTACTGTGATAAGGAGGGACATTTTGCAAGGGATTGCAAAAAGAAGAAGAGGGATAAGGTTGCAGAAAGTGGAATTTCAGGAAATACGGAAAAACCAGAAGATTCAAGTGGTAATGAAATTTTGTCACTGAGGACAGTATTTATCTTAGTAGAGAGTGGATTTTTGATTCAGGGCGTACAATGCATGTCACTCCTCATAGAGACTGATTCACTACATTTGAACCAGTCACTACCAAGGTTAAAATGGCAGATTCTGGGTAGCAACGGATAGAGGGGATTGGAAGTGTTTCCATCAACATGTTTGATGGAAAGAGAAGCATCCTAAGTAATATAAGATTTATGCCTGAAATAAGGAGGAATATGATTTCTGAAGCTTGTTTGATAAGCAAGGGTTTCATATCAAATCAAAACATGGGCTCAGAGAAATCCTAAGGGATGGTAAAGTCATTATTAGTGGAGTGGAAAAGGGTGAGCTATACTATGTTATAGGCTCAACAGAAATCAATCAAATTTCAAAAAATGAAAATTATGAACCAACCAAGCAATGGCATGCAAGGTTGTGTCATGCAGAGAACAAAAGCTTGTTTTATATCTTTAAACAAGGTCTAATCCCTGAATAAAACTTACAGAAGTTGGAATTCTGTGAATCTTGTGTGCTAGGAAAGCACCACAAATCAGGTTTTCAAAAAGGAGCTCAGAGAGCCATAGAGATCATGAAATATGTTCGCAGTGATCTCTGGGGGCCAGCTCAAGTGCCCACAGCAAGAGGGAACTTATACTTTATGCCCATTATTGATGACAGATCTAGAAAGTGTTGGGTATATCCTATAAAGAGAAAGGATGAAGCGTTAGAGAATTTTATAAGATGGTATACTCTTATGAAAAATCAGACTGAGAAGAATTTGAGATGCTTAAGGACTGACAATAGATTATAGTACTGCAATAAAGAGTTTGAGGAGTATTGCAGTAAGAAAGGAATCTTAAGGCACAAAACAATGAGACATAAAGCTCAACAAAATGGAGTTGCTGAGAGATTTAATAGAACTCTCATAGAAAAGACAAGGTGCATGTTGCTCTCTTCGAGTTGCTCACACTCTTTATGGGGAGAAACAATTAGGACAACAGCCTACCTAGTTAATAGGCTCCCTACGTGTGTTAATGAGTATAAGACTCCACAAGAGGTTTGGAATAGTAAGAAACCTAACCTTACCCACCTTAGGACTTTCGGATGTGCAGCTTATGCACATAAAAAAGAAGGAAAATTGGAACCTAGAGCAAGCAAGGGTGTTTTCCTAGGCTATCCAGAGGGGGTTAAGGGATACAAGATCCTACTACTCTAAAAGGGAGGCTATAAAACAATCATAAACAGAGATGTCATCTTCAAGGTAGATGAATTCCCTCTGTTGAATAAGAATTTTTCAAATTCAAGCTCCCAAAGGGAAATTCAGGAGCAATTAGGCTCATAGAACCAATCAACCCCTTTTTATGTACCACCAGAACCTGAAGAAGGTGGCACTCCATAAGCTATTGATGTGAAGCCCATGCAAGGCTTAACATATCATAAGCAAAGGAGAGAAGAGACTGAAGGTGTGGGTGAAGAAGAAACTCCACAAACAACTTCAGCTGATGAACAAGGAAGCATACAAGACTATCAACTCATAAGGGATAGGCAGCCAAGACAGAGAATCCCTAATAGGAGGTACATTGTCTCAAACTTGGTTGAATATGTTTGTCTTGTGGCTGAAGGTATTGAATGGAAGGCTCCTGAAACTTTTAAAGAAGCCATGTCTAGAAGTGATGTTAAACAGTGGAAGGAAGCTTGTGAAAAAGAGTATTCTTCTCTAATGAAGAATATGACTTGGACTTTGGTACATAGACCTCCTAAAGTCAAATTGATAGAGAACAAATGGTTATTCAAGCTAAAAGAAGGAATAACAAAAGCTAAATCAAGAATCTACAAGGCAAGACTTATAGCTAAGGGGTATAGGCAAAAAGAAGGAGTTGACTACAAAGAAATATTCTCACTAGTAGTCAAATTTAAGACAACCAAACTCATTCTAGTTTTAGCTATTGTCTATGACTGAGAAATCCATCAAATGGATGTCAAGACAGCCTTCCTATATAGAAAGCTAGAGGAAACCATCTATATGAAACAATCAGTTGGTTTTGTAGACAAAGATAATTCTGATTATGTCTACCTGCTTCAGAAATCCCTATACAGGCTAAAGCAAGCACCTAGATAGTGGAACAAGAACTCCATGAAATAGCAAGTGAGATTAACTTTGTAAGAAGTGCCTATGATTACTACTTATACTATAAGAACTTAGTAGGGACAGAAGCCATCTTCATGCTAGTCTATGTAGATGGCCTGATTATTGATGGAAAAGAGCTAGGCAAAATAATTTAAGTAAAGAATACTCTGAGCAAACACTTTGAAATGAAAGACTTGGGAGAAGCTCAGAAGTTACCAGGGATGCAAAATTATAAAGAATAGGAGGGAAGGAAAACTATGGTTGACTCAACAAAGCTACATCCGAAAGGTACTAATTCAGTCCAACATGGAATTGGCAAAACCTACTTTTATTCCTATAAGTTCACATCTTTAGATGGTTGCTGATAAGAGCCCCCAAACTGAAGAAGAAAAGAAAGTTATGTTAAAATACCCCTATGATGTTGGAGTGGGTAGCATCATGTATATGATGCTCTGTATCAGACATGATCTTGCTCATGCTATTAGCATTCTAAGCAAATTCATGTCCAATCCTAGCTTTGAGCATTGGCAAGGATTGAAGAATGTCTTCAGATACCTTGCTGGAACCCTAAGCTATGGATTGTGTTTCACTAAGGCAAAGCTAGCTAAAATCAACAATCTAAGTCTACATGGATATGTAGATGCAGACTACGCAGCAGATAAAGACACAAGAAAATCAATGTCTGCATACTACTTTACACTAGCAGGATACACAATTAGTTGGAAAGTACAACAACAGTCAATTGTATCACTCTCAACTACAGAAGCAGAGTTTTATGCAATTACAGAAGGGGTAAAAGAATTAACATGGCTATCAGGCATCAAAGCTAACCTAGCTATAGCAATAATATACACCGACAGTCAAAGTGTGTTGTACCTGAGTAAAGACTCGGTCTTGCATGAGAGGTCCAAGCATGTCGATGTCAGATTCCACTTTGTGAGGGATAAAATAGCACAAGACTTCTTCAACCTAGAGAAAATCAAAGGTGAGCAAAATCCTTTGAACTTCGGGACAAAAATACTAAATCAAAAGAAATTTATTTTTTGCAGAGACTACTTACAAATTATAGAAGCCCTTTGATTCCGAAGGTAGATCCATCTGATCTCACTGGTGTGGCAAAAAACTAGGATTTTTAGATTCTAAATCACTCACAGATCGGGGCTCTGAGTACAGATAAATGGAGAAGGAGGGAAAGGTGTGATGATAATCACGTTATTCTCCATTAATCTATACATAAAACCAACAAAAGCAGAAGAGATATGAAGAATCGAAGGTGAGGAGAAGAAAGTGTCTGAATCAAAAAAGAGGGAAAGGGAGACAAGCTCTCGAAAGTTCCTTCAGACAGAAAAAAATAAATTGGTTTAAGACACATCCACGTGACACATACTACACTGTCGTATTACATACAAGTCAGAAGCAAAAACGCAGCAACGATAATGTAAAACGCACAAAGCAGCATTAACATCTGAAGCAAATTAAAGAAGTAGACACATACACAAAACGCACAGCTTCAACAGCATGTTTAAATCAAGTCCCGTGAAGAGCTCCTATAAAGACTCTGACTTAGTCAAAGCACATCCAAAAAGCCAAGCATTCAACTCTTATAAAAAGAGTACAGTTCAAGCATCAGGCGACTTTTGGCATTTTTACATTACATTGTAACCAAAATCAGTGAATGTGAGAATCAGAGTGAAAAATTATCATAGAGTGCTAGAGTACGAACCTGTGGGTACTGGGGAATTAGACTCTTTTGCAAGTGTTTACAAAAACACTTAATCTCTGTACAATTTTTCTCTTCTTCTTGACATAATGGAACCACTACAAGTGAGATCTTTAGAAGTAGATGGTTTTAAACTATCGAACCAAGTAATTCTGGTCTTCTTTTACTTTCTTTTCTGCATTTTATACAATCTGCAAGGTTCACAATCTTTATCAGTATGTTATTGTTTAAAAGTAACACTAAAGCAACTATCTCAACATATGTTAATTTAAAATTGATATTAGTGGGCCTAATTGGAGTTTCGTATGTGGAGAATATACTACATCAACACACAGACCACATCGGAGGGTCAGTTTGCATTTTTCTTTGCTACGAGTAATGTGATGGCGTGTCAAACTAACAAAAATAAATTCATACTCTAGAACACTTAAGCGAGTAAAGTGGTGAATAGGGTCGAACCACAGAGACCAATGTAGTAATTATTTATTTGT
>JAOTIZ010000009.1:23998302-24013250 GCA_027123425.1 Erythroxylum panamense
TGATCTTCTTATGATGCTTTAAGTGAATTATGTTACCATGCCATATGAAGGGAATGTAGTGATCGATCGTAGCTCGCTCTTATCGTAGGATATGTATCGGAATGACCTTCGAGTATCCCGGTGCATACCTTACAGTAAAGGGGCGCTACATCTGGGATACGTAATAAGGTCTAAACTACGTGATACACAACAAACCTACAAAAACCCTCATTTTTAAAGCAAAAAAAGACTTTGACTACTAAAATTTCGAGAAGAAGATGGTTGCTTTGACCCACCACCACATAAAGAGGAAGAGGGTTCGAAAACAACTTTAAGGGCAGTGGTGGCAATGGAAGACGTGGGAATGGGCAACAATTTCCAAGAGGAGGAGAAGGACAGCCCCAAAAAGTGGAGGAACAGTGGGGCTATGGCAATAGGAGTTATAGCGGCAGGTGATCGGTGACAGGATACATCACCACTAGTGGAATTTGATGAGCTCGATGCTCTCTAGTTAATAGGTTAATTACTTTAGTTACTCAAATTAATGAGTAAAATTAATAGGTTAATTAATTAAGTTAATTTATTATATTAATAATATTTAACGTTAAATCATACGAATAGGTCTTATATTTTTAATTTTAATATTAATATTTTAATTTAAGCATATAGGTCCTACAATGTCACATTAGATCCAATTGGCAGTATGAGATCTACTTCAACATTAAAATATTATAAATATGTGTATGATCATCACTAACTTGACAAAAAACTAACGACGTTATATTTGCCGTCACTTTTTTTTTATTAATTTGGGGTTAATTTTAACGTTTTTCAAATGTTAACGTTTAATCAATGATTTTAAAATCGGACTGCATCAACGAGTTCGACCAAATTAAGCTTGAATGGGCCTATTTGTTAGTTCAAATTTTAATTTTAACCGTTATGAATGAAAACTGGCTAATTAAATAATAAACCGTCTCGTTTTCTCTTAATGATGAAGAATCATAAATACTTGTTCTTTTTCTTCTTCACGATGGGTCATTGACAAGCAGAAGTAGTCTTCCTCATGAATTCCTCCAATTTGCCACTTCTAGATTTGCTTCATGAAGTGGGTGGAAAACCAATGACTCCTCTACCAATTTAGTAAACAAAACATTAATAGAGAATTAGAGAATCATGAAACCAAATAGGAAAACAAAGCATTGGAATAACGACGTAGTATCCTAAAAATAATCATAAGAAATTACATACCTACTACAGTTCAATCATCATAGTAACTTGAAATCTTCCCTAACATACATAATCATAGTGGAGATCAAGGATATAACAATGAATCTTCACAACATACATAGAAAAATTGCAAAACCCAGAGAGTACAGAGACAAACAACAAATGAAAAACTAAAGGGGAGAAGAGAAATCTAAAAGAAGTAAGAGACTTGATTTCTAGCACTTATGTCAAGTGATGAACCTCTCAAATTTTCTAGTGGATTGTCTTTTGAAAGAGAACAAACAAAATTTTAGTGTCTCTGGTTTATGTTAATAAACAAGCGAGGTTTAGTCTTAGGAGGTGCTTGTTTAGTTAGTACGAGAAGAAAGAAATATGTAAGGAATATAAAAAAAGATAGTTGGCAATATATTATGATTAGATGAACAGTATTTTTATATCCCTTTTTAGAACAATACTCCATATTCATTCCTCAAAGTAAACCAATCATACCCCTAGTCTTAGTCCTAGTATTATATATTGGTTCTGAATAATAGACAATAAATTTTAATAGGTTGTAAATACCTTTTATGGCTGATTCAAATTTATCACGTTACATATTATATCATATTTAAAATAAATACTTAAAAATAAAAAGATATCATTTTTAATTGTTTTGAAACACTAAGAATATTGATATTTGTTGGTCTAAATAAAACAAAATTTTATTTAATATTTAAAAAAGAATACTACAAATTTATTAATTAGTAATTTAGTATAGATAAATAAAATTTTAAAGATAATTTTAGAGTATTTTAAACATTTTATTTTTATTTTCTTATAATTTTTACTTCTAATTTACTGATTTTATAACAGATTAATACCAATTGAACCTTTAAATCTTGTCTTTAACTGGTTCGGTATCCAATTCAATTTTTAATATTGAGTTTAATTTGTACTCTCATATATGTAAACGAAGAGGTTAAAAATGACACCTTTGTACTGCATGGAAATTAAGCAAAATAGAATAAAAGAAAGAAGTTTTGTATTTAAAATAGTGACCAATAGGACAAGAAAGGGATTCTGAAACATCAGTTCATGCACTCTGGGAAGAAATTTCAGCCTCTAATACCTCGACACTGCTGCCCTCGACGTTGGTTTCCAGATAAATGGCACTCCATGAACAATCGATATCATCGACAAGGTAATCTTCCAGTATTTCCCTTCATTGGCGAGCATTGTTTCAACCTCTCCCATGAACAGAAAATGCTGCATGATCTGCAAACTTAGGCTTGCCCAACAACATATGAGCAACCATCTCTGCAGTGCCTAGAGCCTGAAAAAGAGAGCACATTAATCTGTGAATCTTATGGCAGCGGCTTCACTAGGATGTATATACTACATTATTGTAGATGATAAGCAAAAACTGATTTTTGGGGTAGAAGATAGAGCTGGACAACTGTAAATGCATACAGGAAAAATGATGATCATAGGATAGGATAAGATGGATGTGCCATTACCAAAGAAAGCCCACAGCCTTCATGCCCAGTTGCAAGGATCATATTTGATAAAGCAGGCACACGCCCAATCACCGGCTTCCCATCAGGCACTGTGTAGAAAAGTTGTTCCATTGACTTAAAAATCACGGCCAAACCCATCCTTCATAAATCTAAAACTCTAGCCTCCACAAACATTTTGTTTTTCTTTTTTCTTTTAGACAAGTTCAAAGCAAGTCGACTTACTGTAAGGACGCAAACCTATCCTCACTTTTTGGCCCGCAGTGATATCTGTAAGCGATAATCCTTTCAATTTGGGAAAGTAGTCTCCAGCACGTTTCCATATACTACTGACAATAAAATCATTTACTTCAGTGTTAAACCCAGTAAACTCACGACTGCTACCTGAAAATACAAATACTAGATCACTGTTTGAACAAGAAACATTATCAGTGAGATTGGACTGCAAAGGCATATAACTTGAAGAAAAGACAGAACATGGATCTATAAAAACATAAAACTTTTTAAGAGAGCGTGATTTTTTAGGAAAATGAGTTATTCCGTGTCATTTACTCAGTTCTACTATGTGCCTCTAATAACTTGGATCTATAAAAACATACAATTTTTTAAGAGCGTGATCTTCTAGGAGGATGAGATCTTCTGTTCCATTTACTTAGTTCCTATTCTGTGTCAGAAGATCTCATCCCTATAAAATCTTCCTACCTACTCTGTGTCAGAAGATCTCATCCCTATAAAATCTTCCTACTCTATGCCAGAAGATCTCATCTCATCCTCTGGGACACCAAATGACATAAATAGCAAAAGGTTCATTTGTTTCAAAGTAGATTGGGAGTTCAAGCAGATGTTCTATAAAGGTCGGATTGACTATTTTAGGATACCTATGTAGCACGGACATGGAAAAATGGAGCCGTATTCGCGTATCGGACAGTCACTGACACACGGTGGACATAGCTCGGACACGTCTAGAGACCGCTCGGACATTGCTTAATGAAAAATATGCCCCATAGAATATATGCTCCATGTTTTTTAAGAGGGGCTTATAAAGTGCCAAATATGTATGAACTATCAAGATGTCGGAAGTCTTGAAACACATCAATCAATATATATTATATTATGAATTCTGAATTTTTTCCTTAATTCTAAATTTTATAATATATATATATATGCCATGTCCGTGTCCACCAAATTTTAGAAGTTGGTGTGTCCCCGTGTCCATGTCGTGTCGTGTCGAGTGTCCGTGTTCGTGTCCGTGTCTGTGCTTCTTAGTAGGATACAGACCACGTCCCTTAGCTAATCGAAATATTGAGTCTCAATATAACATATTGATCCCAATATTTCATATTAACCTGTCTGATGAATTCCAAAACTTTCAGAATCAATGAAGTAAAACCAAAAAAAGAGAGAGAAAGGGAGGAGGCAGAGGTGTTGGCAGCTCAAGGAGGGATTCTAAATATATCCAAGACTGAGAAGTGAAACAGACAATATTTTAGCTTAAGAGATTCATAGTCCTACAAAGGGAATCGCTCATTTCATCATTAACAACATATTCGCAGGTAATTTAAAGGATATGCGAGAAAGAAACCAAAACTATAAAATGTATAAGAAACGTTTATCAGAACTGGACAAGCAAACAAAAGAAAAGAGGAAAAATTTTACTTAAAAATGAGAGCCACATTTTGATTTTAAATATTACCATCATTGAACCATAAAGATGGAAAATGAAATCCAAAAAGGTCTGTTTAGATTATAGTCAGTAATGTTACCAAGAACAAGTCCGCCACTTGTGTCCATAGTGGCTGTCATGGAAACAGACAGTGCATTCCCATGTTGAAGCAGTCCTGAAGCTGAGTCTTTGGGTTCTTTAATATCTAAATGGGAAACATAGCCCACTTCCATCAAGCCATGATTCAGAAAAAAGGAACTAAAATTCTCAAGCACAAGCAGATGACCCTGTCAGAAAAATTGAAATCAGAGGCATTATATGTGGCAGTACAAATACACAAACAGCACTGATAAAGATGCGGCTGTTCCAGAAAATGCTTTCAATGGTATCGTTTGACCACAGTCGCCCATACATTTACCTACAGCTTCTATGAATATGTCTTAATCAATGTTATTCCAATAGAAATTATTAGAGTTAAATAAGAATTTTTTTTCTGAAGGAGGGTTTTGGAGGAATTGGTAAAAACTATTCCTTTGTGGTTAAAAAGTCACATGTTTCAATGACAAAAACAGCCTCTTTATAAAAAAAAGGCAAGAAGAAGGCTGCTTACAACCTTTACTCCTACGAAATGAGAAGCTTGTGTACTAGATAAGATAACTTTTAAGAATTTTCTCTGTTCACGTCCGAGTTCTAACCTTTCGAGGTCTGACAGGGACATCCAATTCAATATCTGAACCCTTAAATAGGTCACGCAACAAATATCCACTCCAACTACCAGCTGCAACTATAATGGTCTTACTGTACAATGTCCTTTTGGAAGTCTGAACACCTTGAGCCTCTCCATTGCTACCACATCTGAGCAGATAAAGTTATTGAATATAGAAATAATATTCTGGCCATTTGGTTTGGCCTATTTTTCTTGTCCCAAAAGAACTGGGAAATGGCTAGCAGCAAACCTTACTATGCTCGTCACTGGATCATGATAGAACCCTGCAAATCTCCCTTTCGATGCAAATTGTTGGTTGACCTACACATAAACCTCATAAACACTCTGCTAAAAAAGAATTCAAACATGTTTCTGTGTAGGTACTAAAATTGGCTCGACATTGAATGCGAAATAGTAAGAAAAAGGAAATGACAAAGCAAGAAAATATTCACCAAGGATCCATGAGATCATAGAAAATCAAGGAACCTTTTCAATAGTAGCAACAGCACGTGTCGCATCTATTTGACAGTCATCTGGTAAAAAGGCAGCCCCACCATCTTTCCCAACCACTAGCTCTGGTTCCTCTGACAGTAAATCATGACTAGACAAGTACTCTACTCTCAATCCAGCTTCAGACAACTGCTTCACCTTCCTCTTCAACATCTCTGCTTCCTCATGGGTTCGACCAACTAGTAAACTTCCTGACAAGAATCCATAAAGCAGAAGATTAATCGAATGGATATAAATCACGCACCTTTTCACTTAAAGATATCCCATCACAGAGTTCAACAGAAATAAAAACCATCAACCAAGTTCAGTCGCTTTTAATTAGAGCTAAGAGTTGTCTAATTGCATCCAATAAAAAAAACACTGAAACAAAAACATTGGAAAACCAATCGGACAAATGTTCAGAAGCCAAAACGCCTCCAAAACCCGAACAGTTAACTTAGCACGCTTTAAGTATACCATGGATGAAACCTTTGCTGCAAAGTAAAAGTTTGTTTAACTTAACATCCTTCAAATATAAAGTCCCAAAAATGTCTGCTTTGATAAGTACCGTTCTTCTTCCAACCCAATAGTTCGAATGGGTCCCGGCCTTGATCACGTACACTTTCAGCAAACATCTTCCACAATCTCTGGCTTCTAGCTGCGAGACCCCACGAATCACTCTCTGGCGACTTGTGCACCATCCATATGTAGCCCTGTCCTGCCAGTCCCTCAAATGCACAAAGCAGAAACACTTCTCTATGAGCTAAATTGGAAGTCAACGACTCTTAACTATCTACTCACGAAGATTAAAACTTGGCAAGAGGACAAACATTTCATGCCACTTTTCTTATGACAATCATTTGCATCAGCAAATTTTTTCTTTTTGGTTACCTGCACCGGTGGCACCGGAGCAAGGAACAGCCTTATCAACCACCGCAACGGAGAGATCCGACTCAATAAGCAAGTGTCTGGCAATCGTCAACCCGATGATTCCTGCACCTATGATGACTACGTCGAATGTATGAGCAGAAGCAGAAATAACGGGTTGGGGTCGGAGTCTAGAAGTGGTGTGGACTGCAAGTGAAAGCGGTTTACGAGAAAGTTTGGAGCCAAAGAAGGTGATGGCTTTGTTGGTGGCAGCATGTGAATGCCTCGTTGGATGTGAAAAGGTCTCGTTGGAGCGGAGTTTAGAGCACGGTGATTTCATCGTGACCGAGGCCATTGTTAACGGAGCAACAGGAGAGAAGACCAGACAAGCGTCCACGGAGTGTTGGAAACCAGCCCTAATCGACCAGCGTAGCAGTAAAATAAAAATTTTTACCGTATTTTAATAATCGAATAGCGTGAATAATAAATTTTTACGGTATAGTTTTCACGACATTGGTAAAAACCATAGCTAGGATTAAGTTTGTAAATTATAATGGATCTTTTGATTATTAATGCATATTTTAACTAATGTTTGGTTAAATTTATTCTAATTGTTCTTAGTTTTAGAATTATGCCTCATCACCATAGATTTAATAAAAAGAATTGTATAAAAGATAGACATATAAAGTGTAATTCGTGTACAAGGAGAATAAACATTTTAGGATTACAGAATATCTTAGATTTTAGTGATAACTAAATAAATAAATTATGCTTAATTAATTTGAGTAGGTTCAATTACGCGTCGACTTGTGATAGTTAACCAGTTAGATAAAACCGTGTGCCTTGATAAAGGGCTTAAATACTATAGATTAATTGCTATTTCAACTTAGATAATTATTTTTATGTCATAATTGAAATTCTATAAAAGTGAACCTCCAAATCTTAAATTTTGTTTTCTTGATCTTTCTTCGTTAGTTTATTTGTCTTGTTTCCATTAGTTTAATAGTATTTTTATTTTTCCTAAATCTTATTTATTTTAGTATTTTTTTAGCTAAGATTAATATTCATAGTAATATAGTTCCATATGAGATCGATTTTATAGATTACTCTAGTTTTAATAACTTACTATAATTGACTTTATACATTTTTAGATATAGTTGATTAAGTTTTTGACATTGTTGCTAGGAAACTAATTAGTTTCTATTTTATTAATCCTTGTTTTATTTTTATTTTAAATCTTTTATTGTTATTTTCCTTTATTTGTGTATGATTTAGCTCTCTTCTCTGTTGTATCTTAGAAGATTAGTATTTCTATGATGTAGTTTCAAATTTGGTAGTGTAAATTGATAACCTTTTTTTATTTTATTTTTTTTAATATATAAAGGGAACAGAATACAACGAAGCTAAAAGAGACGGGGAAAGTCTATCCCCGACATATCCTCAAGGAGGAGACTATGACACCCTAAAGGTGGAACATCAAAATAAGTGACTCCTATGTCGTCCAGACCGGTCGGGGCGGCGAGCCAATCCGCACATCTGTTGCTCTCTCGGAAAACATGGCGATGAACAACAGTCCAGTTCCGGTGGAGGAGCTCCCGGATGCCCATGACGAGAGGGATACTCGACTGAGAACGGGATGGCACAGAGGACAGGAGCTGGTGTACCTCCCTCGAGTCCACTTCCAGCTCAATCCGACGGAAACCCAATCTCCAAGCTAGGGAGAGACCAGTGTAGACTGCCCAGAGCTCCGCTACCTGCGCTGAGCACCAACCAATGAACTGGGAGAACCCACCCCGCCAACTGCCATCACTGTCGCGGATAAGACCGCCTGCGGAAGCCGTGAGATGGGTAGGATTGCTGGCCCCATCCGTGTTGAGCTTGACCCAGCCATCTGGAGGACGACTCCAACCAACCTGTTGAACCCGCCGTGGGGGAGAGCCAGTTGGGCTCAAACTGTGTCGAGTGTCGGACTGCTGGACCTGGGCTGCATAAGACAAAATGAGAAACAAGGGTGAGATGGGACGAACAAAAGTAGAATAAAAAATAGTCTTGTTCCGCCAGGTCCAAAGGAACCAGCAGGTTAACCCAAACAGCAGGGCCCACTCTTGGCCGTACACGCGCCGACACTGGAGAAGGTTGGCATGTAACCAGTCACAAGTGGGGAGAGTAAAGGCAGACGACGTGACGATGGCCGACGGAAAAAGGGCCCACAGACGACGAGCTAGCGGACAGTCACGAACTATGTGAAGAGAGGATTCTTCGTTGAAGCAACGGGGACAGGAACTGTCGGTGGTAAGATGACGGCGCATCCGCTGTTGGTTACTCAGTAAGCGATCTTTCGCCAGTAGCCATAAGAAGGAGCGCACCCTTTGGGGACCCTGCCAATGCCAAATGGCCCGCCAGACCCCATGAGGAGTGCCCGACTCTGGACCCGTAAGGAGGGAGTACGCAGAAGCAACGGTAAAGTGCCCATGATCAGTGGCACCCCAGACGATCATGACATCATTCCTTACGGTTGAGAGAAAACTGACCGATTGATTATTTAATTGATTAGTTTTCATTCACAATAATCAAAAAGTAAAAATCAAACCAAAAATTTGTCCAATTCGTACTTAATCTGGTCGAACCAATTGGCTCAATCTGATTTTTAGACTGTTGGTCATGGCAAATAGATTATGAACATCTATTAAAGGATAATTCATATATGATTTTGATCATATTTAAGTTAAAAGTGTAATTTATTATAAGTTTATAATTGAGATTTCATATATTACTAATTTATAATTTATTTGAATGATATAGAAGAAATTGATGTAAATATTTTGGACGAATGCATAATTTACAAGTCTTTAGATAACGTTGAAAAAATTGAAACTTTTGAAAATGATAAGACAAAATCTTCTTAAAAAATATAATTTTAATTTTTATTATTATTTTAATTTTTATATTAAACTCATATTTAGTTTGAATTATTCAATTTAATTTATTATTATTTTATTATATAATAATAAATACTGATATATTTTTATATCAATAAAATCTTTTAATTTTATTTACTCTTTTAATTTTTACTTCCTATTTATTATAAGCCAATTTTATAGCAGTTTAATAACAATTGAACCCTTAAACCTTCAGCTGATTTGATATTCGGTCTAATTTTTAAAATATCGACAAATATTGAGATATTGACGTGGCACCTGAACCTTTTTTTGTTGAAATGGTGCGTGATACTTTGCAACTTCCAACTTGGCTGCTTGGCCCAGTGTATGGAGGAACATCAAGTATGAGATTTCTTTCATTTCTCCATGGAAGTTTCCTCCAGGTGGTTATGGGAACTTGAAGATGCCTCAGGTTTTGGCCATTTTTGGGGTACTGATATAATTGGGAAAGACTTAAATGGCTGGACACTGCCATCGATTTTGTATGGATGCATGTACTTTCATCTTTTCAGTGCTTGCTTCCTTTTCTGTGAGAAGGTTTTGGAAGATAATGAAACTCAGCGTGCAAGTACATTTACATTGACCAACGCGGTTTCTCCATTCATCTGTTCCTGACTTTGATGAATAAATGTAGAGTCAATTGATTCCTGGTGTGCTTTATTACCCAGATGTTTACTTCTAATCATGGTTCGCAGTATACAAAACTTGGAATCAAGAGATGCACATTACCAGTGATCGTTGCAAGAACAACTGCCGTCTTTGAAATGGTGAAACCGAACCCCATCCCTAAGGAAAATCTCACGGCTCCGCACCATGGACATGAATTTTGCTGCCGTATGACAGTCGGGACAGATTCTTGTGTTCTTTACTACTCTGATGGGTGCACTATTTCTTGTGTTTAACAGTCCGTAAGTGATGGCCAGTTTTTCTGAGTGACTCAAAAGAACCTTCTCCTTTTCCAAGTCGTCTATGTTTTGATACACGCAGTTGATATCAGGAACATAACCAACTTCCTTCATCTCAGAAACCAACTGATACAACTCAAAATAAATCTGTCCTTCATCAGGATGGGGTTTCTCTCCCGCTGAGAACACATGGACCCTGTCATCAATTTGTATCCAGCTCCATATTTGCCGAATTTTCACTCCCTTTTCAACCATGAGATCTTTAATACGCTCTACATCGTCCCACCTGTTTGACATGGCATATAAATTGGTCATCAAAACATAATTAGCAGAATTATCTGGTTCCAACTCAAGGAGTTCCTTTCCTGCGACCTCCGCAAACTCCGTGTGTCCCTGAACGTGACAGGATCTGAGAAATGCACTCCAAATAGAAGCATCTGGAGTTATTGGCATTGCTTGAATAAAGTCCCACGCTTCATCGAGATAACCAGCTCTACCAAGCAGATCTACCATGCATGAGTAATGTTCAATTCTAGGCTCTATACCATATTCCTTATCCATACTATCAAAATATTTCCATCCTTCTTCAATTAGACCCGAGTTTTTGCAGCCAGAGAGCACAGCGGTAAAGGTAATGGCATCAGGCAGGACATCGACTTTCTGC
Source organism: Erythroxylum panamense (assembly GCA_027123425.1). Classification (NCBI taxonomy): domain Eukaryota; kingdom Viridiplantae; phylum Streptophyta; class Magnoliopsida; order Malpighiales; family Erythroxylaceae; genus Erythroxylum; species Erythroxylum panamense. The sequence goes on from JAOTIZ010000009.1 coordinate 24,009,238, forward strand.
ATTTCCTGAAACAATGAGATTGCCTCCCTGCCAAGACCATAAATGGCAAATCCCATGATCATGCAATTCCACGAGGCTAGTGTTTGGTTCTCTCTCTTCCTGAAGACCCCATAAGCACTCTTTAAATCGCCTGATTTGCTGTACATGTCAATGAGTGCTGTTTCCACATATGCATCCTCGTGGAAGCAATTTCTTATACTAAGGCAATGAATTTCTTTTCCCTTCGGCAACAAAGAAAGGCCTCCACAAGTTCTAAGCAAGCTGGATATGGTTGTTGAGTTTGGTTCAATACCTTCTTGCTTCATTCGGATGAAAAACTCCAAGGACTCCCTGTAGTTACCCCTCTGTGAGCATCCTGATATGAGAGAAGTCCATGAGACTACATTTGGAGTCAACCCTGAACTTCTTATATCATCAATGACAGCCAATGCTTCCTCATTGCGGCCCCATATTGAATAGCCAGAAACCAGACTATTCCATGTAACTAAATCTGGTTTAACACCTTCCTGTTTCATCTGAGTGAGCAATCTTTTAGCATCATCAAAAAGACCCTTGAATAAATACCCTGATATCAATGAATTCCAAGCAAATATATTCTTGTTCTTCAAATTATCAAAAATTAACTGGGAACTGTTCAAGTAGTCATTCTTAAGGTACATATCTATCAACGAAGTTCCCACATAGACATCGAAATCAAGCCCATTTCTTAACACATAGCCATGAATTTCCTTCCCAAAAGTAAAGAAGCCTAACTCAATGACAGCTTGAAGGATACTAGGAATAGATTGTGAGTTTGGCCTAAAACCAGCTATTTGCATTTTTCGCAAAATCTTGATAACTTCTTTGTATAAGCCATGAAGAGCATGGCCTGACAATAGGCAATTCCAGGTTACTAAGTCTGGCGTTACACCAGATGATTCCATCCCCTGTAAAAGACTCCAAGCCTCACTGAGATAACAAGATGCAGCATAACTTGAGATTATTGAATTCCATGTAGACAAGTTACGCTCTTTCATCAAATCAAAGACTGCTCGAGCTAATTTGAGTTTGCCACTTTTAGAGTACATGATAATCAAAGAATTGCATATGGAAATATTTGATTCCAGTGCTTGTTTTATGGCATACCCATGAATCTGCTGCCCTTCATTGAGAGCACCCTCTTTTCCACAAGCTTGCAGCATCTTCAAAATTGTTGCAGCATTGGCTTTTTTGAAAGAAAACTGCATTCTTTTAAACAAGTCAACACCCTGAACGAATCTTTTGTTTTTCAAGTTAATCATGATTGCCTCATTCAACAAATTATCTTCATATGGAATTTCATCAAACACTTTATTAGCAGTATCCACACCCCAACACCTCCCATAATACTTCATTAAAGCACCCTTTACATATACATCCCCCTCAAGGCCCTTCTTGATCAAACTAGCATGAATTTCCAAACCCAAACACAAATTCATCAGACTAGCGCAAATTTTCAGAACTAGAGTTATCAATCTACCATCAAAATTCACCCCCAAGCAATGCAAGTCCTTAAAAACCTCCAGAATTTCAATTGGATCACCCCCAAATTTTTTGAATTCCATCAAGAAATTACTCCACATTGCATAATTCCTAGCAAAACCCAGGAAGAAAACCATTGCAGCCAACCTAAAGTCACCAAGTTCCAAATAAAAAGTAATCAAAGTCTTAGCCATGGACTCCGAAGTACACTTATCACTCGATTTTATCACCTGGGCATGCATTGCTTTAACTGAACCCGGAGTTCTGACATCACTCAAACCATCTAAGGACCCAAATCCCGATAAAATGCCTGGTGAAGGATACGTTACAGGGCTAGAGAGAGTGGAGGCGGCGAGAGAGGTAGCCGTTGAAGCGAGTGAAACAGAAGTTGGAGAACTATGAGCTCTTGGTTTCGGCTTCTGGATTGGCGGGCAATGACCATTTTGATGGATGAGGGGATTATAGTGGTGGTGAAATGGAGCAAATTTGTCCATGGAGGTTTTGATTGAAAGCTCGGGAGTGAATAATATTGAACCAGCTTAGGTCTCATTCTGTGTTCCGTCTTTGAAGAAGCTTGAAAGAAAGTGCTTGGCTAATGGCTTCCTGATATTTTTAGGATAAGCTTCTATCTTTTTGCGGTGGGGCATGTGGGGCCCCTGACCAAGGCAAGTGAAACGCACAGTATCTGACGTCATTACTCGTGCGCTCGAATTTATAATTACATTGCATATTTTGGCTAAATGCGGTGCGTTTTGAAGTTTTGACTTCTTGATTTTTTTATTCCAAAAGTCAAAAAGAGGGCAGTGCTTATTGCATGTTTGTAGTTATTTCTTTTCGCTTGTTTATTTTATTTTAATAACCCTTTGTTATGGTTAAATTTAAAAACTAATTAATTAATTAATTAATCAGTCGATTATTATAAATTAATAAATTTTATAAATTAAAATATTTTTTTTGAAATTTATAAAAAAATAAAAATTAATTTTTATTTAACAATCTATTTTTTAATTACAATTTAAATTCTTTGATGATAAGGACAATTTTTTAATTATATTTAAATTTTTTAATTTAATTTAAATTTTATTCAATTTTACAATAATTTAATACCAGTTGAATCTTTTAAATCCTAAACTTCTTATTTGACTAGTTTAACTTCTGGCCTAATTTTTAAAATGTTAATTTTTATAATGTAAAAATTGAACAAATTATGATGATTATTTCATTGAAATATATTTTTTAAATTAATAGGATTACTCTAAAATCAATTTAAATAATTTGAATGAACTATGAATTGTTTTCAATACATATAATAGTTTTCAGTATAATTATGAGTATGGCCAAAATGAGTATCGAAAAAGTAAATAATTTTTAGTATTCTTTTTATAATAACATACTGTAATCAATATTCATTTACATTTTAGCTGCAGAACGAACTCGATCGTCAATTAATCTAAAATCTTTAAAAGGTTTGAAGCTTATTTATTTACAAAGCCTTTTCTTATAACTGAGTCATAGTCAATATTTACTAAAAATATTTATAGATATTAGTTAAAACATGCAGTGATCATTACTAACAACGGGCAATAATTTAAATGATAAATAGCACAAAATTTACTAAGGCTGGGTGGTTATTAGTGGAATAGAACGTCATGTAATATTATTTTATTGTTTAGGAGAATAGTTTATAATAGAATGAATAAGATAGAAGGTGAGAGTTTCATATTACATCACATTTCATTATAAACGTTAAAAATAAGTTACCTCCGATTTAAGAAGTTTACGATAAAATATAAAATGATAAATAATATTTTAATAGATTACATTATGAGCCATTGTTTCAAACAACATTTTACTGTATTACATTATTAATTCTTTCATCCGTCCTAAACAACAATTTTTTTTAATATTGTATCAATTTATATTACATTCTATTATAAATCATTTAATTATATTTTATTCCATTATATTAAAAATCTTACGCCCAACACCGTTTGGTTGAGCTTTTATCAGTAGAGCTTTTGTCAGTAGAGCTTTTCTGAGAAGAGTTTTTTTTAAAAACAAGTTGACTGTTTGGCTGTCAATTAAAAAAACAGCTTTTTTAAAAGAGTTTCATACAGTAGACTGTTTGACAACATAAAAATAAAAAGCACTTTTTACTAATTTTAACTATATTTTATTTTTTAATAAAATGATTTATGCTAAATAAATTTTAAAGTATACTAAACAATATGCAAAGTATCATATTGTAGGAAATTTTGGATAACCATCTTGTAGGAAATAATTTAAAGAGATGCCTTATTTTTTTTTAGGAAATAAAATTAATATGAAAATAAATATTAAAATATGTAAAAAACGTTAAATAATATTGTAGCATCCCACTCCCGCAGGACCCGAACCCGATATCGTGGATGATATCCGAGCCCGTGCCTCACGAGAGTGGTATGCTAGAACACTCAATTACAGTTCAAAACTCAGTATGCCATTTTTAAAACATTTTTGAAATCATCGCAAGC
>JAOTIZ010000009.1:24029971-24048137 GCA_027123425.1 Erythroxylum panamense
TAGACCATTATTTCAATATTTTTTCTTAGTCTAAAATATCCCAAAATTTTAGATATTTTCTTAAATTCACCAAAAATTCTGAAATAATACTAATGGTTTCCAGATAAATTTTTAACACAAATAACTAATAATTCACATTTATAAATCAATTATATCTAAAAATATCAATGAATGCATGTACAATCATATTCACGTACAAAAATGTGCATATCATATTTAACTAAAGCATGATGTGCATTTCCTAATTTTTCAGTACTTTCTCATAAATTACAATTCTAGCTTTAACATGGATAATGGGATGTTACATTCAAAATTATGTTGTTATGATCTGCACCTTTTTAATCCATAATTTTTACTTAATCAATAACAAATTAAGTTGTGGGCTCAATTAGTGGGTCATTACTTCCTATTTTTCTATTTTAGAATTATTAAATAATTGTACCAGTTTGTCTTTTACTATTGCAATTGAAATCAGAACCAATTTTCTAAGCCTTAGTATTACATTTTCTTCAATTCAAATTCCTCTTCAAATGAAATTCCAACATAAAGTCCCTGAGCAGAGTCTAGTTACCCTTACTTGGTCAAGAGTTCCTACTAAATAACCCTTACACCTATTTATTAAAGAGGTCGTAATTAATAAAGAAATTGTTATAATGAAAAAACCTTTTCTTTTTAAAAAATATTTAATATTATTTTATAAATCATTATATACACCCAACCAAAATCAAATCAAAATACAACTACACTTCAAATAAATCATGAATCACTTTGTAGGTTGGCGTGATTGTATTGCAGATAATTTAAATAAAATTATGATAAATTACAGTAAGAGAATCTTTTTCTTATTTTTGATTAAAAATTAATCATAACATATAGATATTATAAATATTATATATCGAAAAAGCATATAATAATATTATATTCTTACCTGACAATTCAACATAATTCTTAAATTTATATTGAACTAATTAAATTCGAGATAAATTAATAATTTATTATAATTATCTTAAATCATTAAATCAATTTTAATTTATTAGAATCAAATTTAAGAGGTGATTTGGATTATTATGTCAGTAACATTTAATTAATCTACATATAATATTTATATTGTGTGTATTGTACCATTATTTTTAATCAAAGTTTTAGAAAATGTATTTATTTTAAAAATTACTATATAATTGATTATAAAATTTTCCTTTCAATAATGTAAAAAAATTTCAAGTAATAAAAAAACCCAAATTGTATAGAAAATATCAAAATCTGAAAATTGTGGATACCCATACAAAATGGTAGAAAATAATTTAAAAAAAAGATTAAACTCAATTCGAACTTAGTAAATTAAAATTAAATTTGAAGAAATTGGTGAAAAACGCATTGTTTTGTTGGATCAGAACACCAACTGGATTTCAAAGTTTTTTAGCTTGTCCAATGGGCCTAGATCCGACCCGCCCATTCCTTTCCTACCTACAATGTCATTTGAGACACATATATATATATATTTGTTCAGGCAGTTTCAAGCCCAAACCCTTAGTTTGTTTGCAAAGCGACGTCGTTTACTCTAAGATATCCAGTGCCATTTCCATTACTCAACTCTGTTTAATGTTTCATATTCCGAGGCAAGTCTAAATGGCGAAGAGGAGAGATCGCCGAGCCGCTCCGAGTTCTGATCACCGTCGAACTCGAGCAGACACGGCCGCTGGAGTTGATCAGTTTGAGGAGTCATCGGCGGCCGATCGCAAGCTCATCTTCACTTTCATTCTCTTCTTCATTATAATTCCCGGCGTGTCTGTACTCGTATACAGTATCAAGTACGGACCGAAGACGAACGACACGGTAACAGGTTCACATACAGAAGTGGAAGGCCTTTTTGAGACAGACTTAACTTACCTGGAAATCCTCGCTGTAAGAAGATGATGACGAGATTGTGCTTTTGTACAATTCTTGGCGGCTCTTATCTAAATCTTTAAAGTTATCATATTTCAGGGGAATTATAAAGTTTCAAGCAATGAATCTCACAGGCATTATACCTATCCTGTATTGGCCTATATTACTCCCTGGTAGGTTCTTAGTTGTTTGTTGTGATTTTTGAACTTCAGTTGAGTATCCACTTATGTGGTTCAGTTTGCAGGAACTCTAAGGGCTACGAAATGGCAAAACGGTTCACCAACAAGTTTACACATTTATGTCCCGTATGGTATAATCTGAAGAGGTATGCGTGAGTTTGGATAATAAAGAATTGGTTTTGTTCTCCTGCGATTGTTGTTGTGAGAATGAGTTCATCTTTGTTCTTTTGGGTTGCTAGCCAAGGCAAGAGTTTGGCACTGGAGGGAAGACATAACGCTGATCAAGGTTGGATCTCAGAGCTTAGAAGGAACGGAGATGCTTTGGTAACTAAAACTACTATGCTTCTTTCTTTGGTTGCAAATATGAATAAAGCAAACAGACAAACTTGGGTGGTTTTCATGAATTAACTGGTTTATGTGTAACATATCTTCATCCTGTCAAAACCCCTAAATATGCCAATTATGAAGGAGTGAACACCAATATTAGGATGTTGTTAGAGGTTCAGTATTGGAAGTGATCATTTAATCCCTAAAAGCTTAAGGCTTATTCTTGTTCTTGGCTACGTTTACTAATCAGTTTTGATCTTCTGTGAAGTTGTAAAGGTCTTTTAAATCGAAGTCTTTAATCTGTCGTGCAAAATTTGTGTTTTTTATTGTAGGTGTTACCTAGAGTTGTTCTCGAAGCATTGCCAATGGATTTGCTTAGAAAGAAGAAACTGAGAGACAAAGCTATTAAGCTTATAGTGTCAGAGTGCGAGTAAGTCTTCTATTTCTTCTCGACATTCTTAATTCTTAAGTAAAACACGATTATAGACAGGTCTTAATCACTAAGAATTTTCAATAATGATCAAATGGTTTATGTCACTGGGGTCTAATTTTCATTGATTTGGTGTTGCTTGTTTCACATGTATGTTCAGGGAAATGGTTTACGATGGCATTGTACTTGAATCTTGGTCTACGTGGACTGCTTATGGTGTCTTGCATGAGCCTGCCCTGAGGAATAAGGTGACAATTTACATGACATTAATTTCTTCTAGTATCTGACTTTTAGTATTATCATAGGCACGGCTAAATATTAGCCAACAGTGGTTTCTTGACATGCAATATGTAGAAATATGTTATACATTCATGCCTTATCTAGAAGTTATTGCACGCCTAATCAAGTAATTATGTCCTGGTTTGTACTTTTTCATGTAAAAAGCATTTACTGGAACCTGAACTTACCAAAATGAACCAATCGTTTATAGGTTCTTGATTATTCCTTCTTGCTCACGCCCAGGCACTTGAGTTTATCAAACAACTTGGGAATGCACTTCATTCTGTGAGCTCAGCTAGGAATAATGGGAAACATTTACAGTTGATCTATGTTATTGGTCCACCACGTTCAGAGAAGCTTCAAGTGCATGACTTTGGCCCAGATGATCTGCAGAGGTTGACTGATGCTGTGGATGGTTTCTCCCTTATGACATACGACTTCTCAGGTCCTCCTAATCCAGGTCCAAATGCACCATTGAAGTGGATCCGTTTCACATTAAAACTGCTTCTTGGTACCAATCCCTACACCGCACGAACCTTAGTGCACAAGATATTCCTTGGCATTAACTTCTATGGGAATGATTTTGTCCTTTCAGGAGGTACAATTTATACTATTTGTTTGTATGGTTGTGTATTGCTTAATGTGATCGTTGTGGAGAAATCCGTAGTTTGCTCACATAAACATGGAGAAGACACCAACAAATGTTTAATAGGAACTCTAATTGAGGTCCTTTCTTTTTTCTTATCTTCTTCACTTGTTGCCATGTGCATCATTTACTGCCTACTGAGTCTTCCGACCAGTAATATAAACGAGCAAGTCATGACCTAAGATACGTAATACAATTCACATTGAACTCTCAAACTTGATTGTTCACGTCAAGATATACAATTCACATTGAACTGTCAAACTTGATTTTTCATGTCAAGTAGTGTGTTCCAGAGGTCATTTCATCATCTTCTGATCAATTTAGTTGTGGCATTTGTAAGGGACATCTAATCTGCCGTAAAACTGCAGGTTCTGGGGGCGGAGCGATCACCGGAAGGGATTACCTTTCATTACTGGAGAAGCATAAGCCTAAATTGCAATGGGAAAATAACAGTGCTGAGCATTTTTTCCTTTATCTAGATGATGAACAGACGAAACATGCAGTGTTCTACCCAACATTGACATCAGTTTCAATGCGGCTAGAAGAAGCTCGATTGTGGGGATGTGGTATTTCAATTTGGGAAATAGGACAAGGTTTAGATTACTTTTTTGATCTTTTATAGGAGGCCTTTTCTTCTTTCCTTCCTTGCCTCAGTTTTTCACTTAACCATTTTTGTGTATTCTCGTGTAACATAATTCTTCATCATTGGTTCTAATTGCTCCCAGGTTTTCTTTGTAAGGCTTAAATAAAACATGTTTTTTTTTAAATGGGTTTTAATCAAATCAGGCCAGATTTTTAATCCATGGACTTCAGATCGAATCGGTCCAAACTTTTCGTTTTCTATATCAAGCAGACGTCTTCTCGTAAGTACGCAAATCGCGGGAGGCTGTAAATGTAGTGACGTTTACTGTCCAGACTCCAAAAACAGAGCATATTTCCAATTAGTAATGACCTTGGACTCAAAAGGTGAACGCCCACCTTAGTGTCTCTACACTCCGACTTGATGAGAGGTAAATCACGGTTTGATTTCAGCTAATTTTTCTGAAAGGCAGCCCAGTGTTCGGTATCTACAAGGAGTCATCATATTGAATGAGCTCCTACATTATCACTGCTGAAACTTGAAACTTAAATTCGAGATTTTGAACTCACTTTTCTTTTCAATGATCAACTGAACTATCCGTGCGGGCTTTAATTAATAATGACGTGTACTACTCTGTATATCACAGTACTAACAAATGCCAAAACTTTCCTCTTCCATTTCAACCACACAATTTCACGACTTTTAAAGTCATCCGGCAATCTACTGTCCAACTCTGATCTCAAGTACAAGTGTCGTGCAATGAGTGGCCTGGATATCTATATCCTATGCCATGTAAGCACCTCTCCCCACTCAAAGTGCACCAGCGAAGCCAAATGGCTTGTCATCTCTGTTCAACCTTCCACCAGTCATCCTAGAAAGAACAAGCAAGCAAACAGACAAACTCTGTCTATTGAAGAAAATAAAAGTTTGATCTTTGATGCTGTCTGAAGTTTCTGCTTGACAAAGAATTATGCCATGGAGGCCCTCAATGCTGCAGGGTTAATTCCAGCATCTGTTCTTTGCGAGAGAAGAAGAATAGCTAGCAGAAACTCAGCTCTGCCTACAACATCACTCAAATTTTCTGCATCTGCTTCTTCAAGCACAAAGCTACCAGAATTACAAGAATGCTTATCAAGGGCTTTTAATGGGGGTTTGCTTCTACTTTCCTCAGTTCTTAGTACAGGACTGGCAAAAGCTATAACATATGAGGGAGCACTAGAGCAGACAGTAGGGTCTTCTATACCAGACTTTGATTTAAACGGAGTCGTTGATAGATTCATCAGGTATTCAGAAGAAAACCCAACAGTTATAGCTGGTGGTGTGACAGCTTTGGCAGTTCCATTGGTTTTATTCCAGGTTCTTAAGAGTTCAAAGCCATGGGGTGTTGAATCTGCAAGAAAAGCTTATGAGGTGTTGGGTGATGACGTGAACGCGCAGTTACTTGATATAAGAGCTCCGGCGGAGTTTAGACAAGTGGGTGCGCCTGATGTCAGGGGATTGGGTAAGAAGCCGGTGTCGGTCTTTTACAAAGTTGAAGACAAACAAGGTTTCCTGAAGAAGCTATCTTTGAAGTTTAAGGAACCAGAAAGTACTACATTGATCATCCTAGACAAGTAAGATTTACCTCATCCATATCTTACTTTGAATTCATTGCTATTATCAATGTCTAGTCACCAAGTAGGAAACAACTTGGTTCATCATCAAGATACAACTGATTCAGGAATTGGAATGTGTCAATTACCCCTGTTTTCCTGGAATTTGGTTGAGTTTGGAACTAGATTCACTGACTACAAATGTGAAATTCCGAGTTCAATTTTATGAGCTGAGTTGCCAATATGTGGCATAAGAATTCTGGTTATGTTTGTTATAAATGATTCATATAAACTCAGTACATTGTGCTGCTAAAAAAAAAACAGTATCTTGTACCTATGTTAGCCAATATATGTTGTAGAATGCAGAAATTTATTTTTACTTTCCATTCATGCACAATCACTCGTACCATTTTGGATCTTATTTTATGATTTCATTACAAACCAGAAGATCCTATCAGATTTTAATAGCTGTTTGCTACTATATACAAATTCTGAAGCCTACATGAATGAATAAATCAGATATGATGGGAACTCTGAAGTGGTTGCCGAATTGGTCACTGTTAATGGATTCAAAGCTGCCTATGCAATAAAAGATGGTGCTGAAGGACCCCGTGGATGGATGGTATTTGGAGCTTTTCTTTAACATTCCTCATGTTTTTTGGGTCGAATGTTAAACTTTTCCATCTGATACAAAAAAGAGACATTAAAATTTGAGGTGAAATCTTGTTTTGCAGAATAGTGGCCTCCCTTGGTCTTCTCCTAAGAAAGTATTAAGCCTTGATGCTCTCACAGATGGCATCAGCAGTGCCTTTGAGGTATCTAGTCTCCTCATTTGCTATTCCATTGTTTATTTATATAACTATTAAGGATTCCCACATTGGGCTAAGAACAAAGATAAACAATGGTTTATATACAAAACAACCTGATACGTCCCGCCTCAAGTGTTGCTAAATTCTCAAATCACTTTCCTGTTGGGAATCTGACCCATGTGTCTCTATATTCCTGTAAACTCTCTTCACAGTTCTATTCATGATATTATCTTGTAGGAAGGCGCTGGTGCCTTGCCAGTTACGTTAGGGATCGCAGTTGCTGCTGGTTTAGGTGCATTGGCATTTTCTGAGGTTGGTTTTGCAGTCTTTTCACTTCTGATCCATTATTATACTAACTTTATGGGGATAACAGATACAAACTTTGTATGTAATTTCACTTTTTCCAGAGAAATATCTTTATGGTTTAAAAAATAGTACTAAAAAATGTACCTTTAATATTAAAGATGCTAAAATATGTATTTTAATTTTGTTTCTGTGGGTACTTTTTGGAATAAGTAAAATCATAAAGCAGCTCTACCTCTGTTACTCTTTTTCTTGTCTTTCGGCAGACTAAGATTTTTGTGCACCAAGTTACAATTTTCACATTTATGGATGAAACTTTTCAGGTGGAAACAATACTCCAGTTATTAGGCTCCGCTGCTATTATTCAGCTTGCGAGCAAGAAGCTCCTATTTGCAGAGGTACCTGCATACCTTTCTAAACCTGATAGAGGCATTTCCTAAGAGATAGCATCTGAGTTTCCATTTGGACAAAGCTCGAGTCCTTAAATCTTTGATCTTGTAATTGTAAACAAAACCAGCTTTAGTTCTCGCATTAGATTTTTTTTTTTTCCTCTACAGGACAGGAAGAAAACATTGGAGCAAGTAGATGAATTCTTGAACACAAAGGTTGCACCTAAAGAGCTTGCTGATGAAGTAAAGGTTTGTAAGCCTAATTCTGTGATTTCCTTGAAGATATATGCTTATCTTTTAACTCAACCTGTTGTTATTAAATCGTATTATAGCAAATTGGTTCGGCTCTTCTACCAACAACCGACACTGGTAAGGGTCTTCCTGCACCTCCGGAGGCAGTCTCAGAACCTCCTGCGTCTGATAATGTACAGAAATCAGAAACCCCTGAAGAGCCAGCTCTGCAAATAAATTCGGTACCCAAAGTTGAAGTTAAAGCAGAATCAGAATCTAAATTCTCCGACTCACGGTCACCATATCCATATGTAATTCTCAAAGCACCTGAGCAAGTTTTGTCAGTGAATACATTTTTTTGTTGGTTTAAGCAGTGAATAGATGAATGCTTTTCCTGTGTTTGCAGTATCCCGATCTCAAGCCTCCAAGCTCTCCTTCCCCATCCCAGCCCTGAAGTTTTAACTGAACTGTTCAGGCCAGGCCTGTGTCTTCTCAGGCCAGGAATTTCTGAAGCTGTATTCGGAGGGTGTACTCCTTTTTCCTGATATACAAAATTCCTATAGCTTTAGATGCTTTAATAAGATAAGGTTTACAAAGTCATGAGATGGATGATTTGTGAGCTGCCACAACCAATCTTACTGTATTTCTAAAATTGCTCTTGTGGTGTTAGTTGATGTTCAACTCTTACTTCTGCAATGATATGGTTTGTTCAGTAAGTGAAGAGTTCAAACATACATGAAAAGAAAAAATATCATTTTTGTGCGGGACACAGGCAATATGTTCTTCCTTAAGATTATGATTCTTTGACAAAACTAAAATTTGACAACGCCAATTGATTGATATCGAGTTCTTCTGTACTCTTTTTTCTATTCAAGTTTGGTGGTTGGACCAGCAGCTACGTCTGAAGTCCAACCTCTTGTTAAGACTTGTCTCTTAGTGCCCGGTTGATTTCTCTATGAATGGGACGAGACGTGGAGATTTGGACGAATCTTTCGGCAAAGAACTGTTTGGTACGACATATGATACGACATGTTTGGTGCTAAGAGCGTCAGTCGGTACTGGGTACAGGTTTGGATGAAATGCAAGGTCAAAATGAAAAGGATACAGATAAAAGGGCTTTTAGCCTTTATCAGGAAGGAGCTGTTTTGCAGCATTGGAAAGGGTGACCTTTCGTTTGTGCAGGGTAGCTAGAGATTGGTAGTTCAGCTGAGGGTGCGGAGTGTACGTAAAAATGGCCTCTTTTAGACACAAACAAAGAATATCCTGTTAGAGATGAGAACAGTAACCGAATAAGACACAAGACTTGAAAAACAAATGGACTTTCCTGTGTTTTATTATCATCATTCTCACGTTCTGTCTAAATATCCGCAATAAAGCGAGATCTGGAAAGATCTGGTAATACTTAGCATCACCCTTATATAATAGAAAAATTATTTTCAATAGACTCACATGCAAATAAAACAATATAAAAGTGATGTAAGTGATAAAGAAAAAAGGTAAAACTAGCACGGTAAATTATTATGTCAATACAATTATAATTAATACATAAATAAATAAAGATAAAAATAAAATAAAAATAACAGGGTATACCTGATGTAGGTCAAATCTGTGAGTACCTGATAAGCTACACAGTTCGACTCTTATTGTCTTTAATTAAGTTATGAGTCCTTGCTCAAAGACTCTAGAAATATGACAATCCTACTGTTCCCATACACCTATCCTAAGAAGCCAGGTTAAATGTCCATAAGCCTTGTCCTGAGACTTATACCTATAAAAGGGAAAACAGAAGTTAGATTGGACTTCTTAAGCGAGAATCTGCGTATCTCGCATATCATCGCCAAATAACTACTATACTAGTTTGACGGACTTTAAAGGTTAATCATTTACTCTTATTCGATCACGCTATATTTTTCTATTTCTAGTCACTACCTCATAAAGAACCAACTCTGACAAATCCTTCTTGATCACTTCCCTCCAATTTTTGTAAGGTCTTCCTCTTTTCCTCTTGTATTCACTAAGGGTTATTCTCTCACTACTTCGTATCGGAGCATCAAAGGGCCTTCTACACACATACTCAAGCTACTTAAGCTTAGTCTCTCTCAACTTGTCGACAATATTAACTATATGTAGTCTATCTTTTATCACTCGATTCCGAACCTTATCTTACCTGATAATGTCACACATCCATTGAAGCATCCTCATTTTTACCACTAACAATTACGTTGTGTACTTACGTTTAGCAGGTCAATACTCTATTTCATATAACATAATTGAACGGATCACCGTTTTATAAAACTTCACCCTTAACTTTTATATGCTTATCCTTTCTATTTTTTCTTTGAGAAAGTAATCGAAATTCAATTTTTAAAAAACTTAAATTAAACGTACATAGCCTAACATTCTTCTGAATAAGCCTAAAATTTAATGGACTCTAAGTCAAACCCACTTTTTTTTATCAATCCTAGAGTTTGAACTTTATGGTAAGTCAGGGATATCTAGCTAAGCATACGAGGTATTTTATTATTTACTCATATCAGATTCGTACCCAGAGGAGGATGACAGAGTCATTTCACTTGCCTGAGCATGACCCTAGTCATCGTTAAGAGGGACAACTATAAGTCAAACAACTTTCTTTTGTATGTTTGGTAAGATCTGTCATTCATAACTTTGGTTCTCCCATGGGGAGGCTTCTAGCTCGTCTCCCTATGCCTACCTACTCGTAATCTTAAAGTCCCAGATTTCCGGTTACTGTGAAGCCATTAATTCTCCATCCTACTAACACCTGCAGAACTCACAAATCTTTCTGCCGTTTCCCTCCAATCCATTTCTTTCTCGGTGCTGTTCAATATTGTCTTCATCTGAACATCTTATAGCAAACTACTGTATGGATAAACGTCGCCGGAAACAAGCAAAAACGTCAAACTGTTCATCTGAAGGTGAGTTGCTTTCACTCTACTCGCACGTTTTCCTCTGTTCTTAATCTCTTTCCTTCTCCTTCTGCCAAATCTTTTGTGGGTTTTGCTTCTTTACCTTTTCCATTTCTGCTATGCATTATGGATTCTTTGATTTCATCTTTTTTGTTCGGCTAAACCTCTCTTTCTACTTGTCTTCTGTACACAGAGGTTAGCAGTATTGAATGGGAGTTCATTAACATGACAGAACAAGAGGAAGATCTCATTTACAGAATGCACAAGCTCGTTGGAGACAGGTAGAGGAAATATAATCAGAACCTTATGCACTTCCCTTCCTTTCCCACGCCAATAAAAACTGTTGTTGCAGACAGATATATGGTTTAGTTTCTTTTTCTTTTACTGCCAAGAACACTCCACTTTTCCTATGACAAACCTAATATAGCAATGCTACAAATCAATACGATAGAGAACTGGCCAAATCCACATTACATTATCTTTTAATCACTCGTTTTAAACGTTCAGTTGGCCGGTACTAACTCTTTTCCAGAGCTGCTGCATGTTAGCCAAGTTTTCTTGTTTAGAGATGACGAGGAAACTAAACTTACAGGTGGGGTCTGATCGCGGGAAGAATTGCAGGTCGTAAAGCTGAAGAAATAGAGAGGTTTTGGCTAATGAGACATGGCGAAGTGTTTGCTAGTCGCAGAAAACAGCTCAAGAAGTCCAGCTCCTGATCTCTAGGAGTTTCTGTTAGCTTGTCAGGAGGATTTAATTAATTTGATATATTAATATCACTCTTCTTTTATTTTTTCAACTTTGTAAAACTCTAACTTTCCCATGTGTCGACTTCATTTAGATGCAAGAATTTGTGAGGCCTCATTGTTTATCCAGAGATATAACTGTTGCCATTTTTAATAAATCTTATTTCGAAAATGACAGAGTTTTGGATTGCATTTCATAAAAGAGGTATTTCAAACCACTCATGTAAAATAAATAAAGAAATTTAAGACCAAATTTATTATTATTATTATTTAATTTATAAAAATTGAAGTAAAATTTAATTGAACAAATTAAATTTTAATTATGATTATACGCACTAGTTTTTTGTTTCTTTTCATTTTTGGTTATTAAAAAATACTTAATTCAAAATTTGAGTTTAAATATATTAAATTTAAAAATTCTAAATTAAGGTTTAATTTATTTAAAATATTGATATATCTGTAATTTTAAGTTAATTTTAAATGAAATTAAATATTGATATATCTGTAATTTTACGTTAATTTTAAATGAAATTAATTTAAGTTTTAATAAATTAAATTTATATTGAAAAAACCTAAAATTCAACACAGTAAAAAGATTAAGACTTTCTAAATATACCAGAAATTTGGATATATTCGAATTGGAATGTATTAATTTTCTTAATTTAAATTTAAATCTTATAGGTCAAGTGTGTATCTCTAGTAAGGATAGCTCCATCAGGAAATCAATGCTAAAAGCCCAACTCCATCACCGAACCCATCGCGTACATATCCAAATCCTAATAGAATCAAAAGAACCAATGAGAATGCTGTCTTCTCTTAGGATGAGATATAATTGTTGAATATGGATATAGTTTCATCGAAGAAATTCGTCATGGATCTAGTAAAAGAAAACACTATACTTCAACTTAAAATTTTAAGGCATTAAATTTATGGGTCCTTTCTATTTATATATTATTTACTAATTTCATCTCTTTCTAATGTGAGATTCCTGCTCACATTTGACATCCAAACAATCTTTCCCTCAAGCATGAACTTTCATACTGGGCTTAAACTTCTCCTTGAGCGAAAGCGTTTTTATTTAGCAAACTTGAATATATAGCATCACCAAAAGTCCTTATACTCTATTGGTCTAGGCCCACAGGAGTTTCTTTGTTTTTCTTTGCGGGGAAGCAATCACAGGATCCGACTACTTCATACTCGTCCCTTATGTTGCATATGATTACTGTGATCTATATGCTTAAATGGAACGAAACAAAAATTTGGAGACATAATAGAACAAAAATTGGAGACAGTGAGGTATTTAGTTGTGATGGACAAAACAGATAAAACTGTATTCATTTAGAAGACAGAAATGTGCTTAGTTACAGTTGACAGAACATAAAAAAACAGTGTTAATAACTAAAGTATCCCGTAGTACAATATGATTAGAAATAAGTAATTCATTAATTATTTTAAAACGAATGATTTGTACTAGTAATTTAATTGTATCTATAAATAAGGAATTTAAAAATTGAGTAACATAAAAATTTAATGATATGAGCTATTGAATATTCGTACAAGTTTATAATAAAATTAATGGCGTTAAATATTTTTTATAATTGTATCAATATTTATTTTAATTGCATTTGTAATTTTTTAATTGCGATGAAATAAAATGAAAAACCTAAATATTTAATAAAATGAGAAATCTAAAAATTAAATGAAATCTTGTCATAAGGCGTCATGAGGGGAGGAGTATTTCTGAAAGTTGCTTATGTGTTTTGTTTCTATCACAAGTACAAGAAATCTTGTCCCACGATTTTGGAAAGAACAAAAAATTATGTTTTTGTGATATGACAGAACAAAAATAAGTTTGGCCAGTACCCAAACATTGCGAGGCACAGAATTTCTGTGTTTTGTTATCTATCTCCATCGACAGAGACAGTAACTATACGCAACGTTAGCGAACCATTGACTTTAATATTACTTGTTCGATCTGGGGATAACTCCTGTTAGATTTGAGATGTCCACTTTTATGGGAGATCTTCATCATGGATATAATGAAAGAACATACTCGTAAGCTTTGACATCATAATTCAACCCAAAATATTAAGGCATTAAGTTTATGGATCTTTTCCATTTATATGTCATTTACTTATTCCATCTCTTTCTAATGTAAAATTCCTGCCCGTACTTGGTATCCTAACAATAAATGCTATGATTACTTAGGTAAAATTCTATAATTTGATATATTATTAATATTTTTTAATTATTAAAAGTTATTAATAATTTTTTGTGCTTTAAAATTTGTAACACAAGTCTTTCTGTCATTAATTTCTTTTATAAATTTTAATAATGAATTTCAAAGTGATGTTGTGTAACACTAAGTATAGTGTTACGTGTTAAAAATAATATAGTTTTGGAGAATAATTATAATTTTTAATAGAAATTAATAATACAAAGAATAAGTGTTATAAAATTAAAATTAGAAGTAAATTAATAATATGTTAAATTATAAGAAAAACTAATAAGTTTAAAAATAGGCTAGAAGAGCCAATATTTTTTAATTTATTTTTTAAAACTATTTTTAATTTATATTAAGACTGATTTTCATTTAAATTATTTTAAATCACTTAACATTAAAGACCCTAGTCATCGTTAGTACTACAAATAGAATCAGTACAATAATATCTAATGTGGCCCTTTCCGATGAACAACATAAGGCCCCGGTCCTTTTAGTTCCCTGTCGGGGTAAGTAAGCCCAATGGTTTTTTTTAAAGGTTTAGCCCGAGTTTACAAATGACGAGGAAACGAAACTAAAACATAAAAATATCTATTATAATACAAGTTTTTGTTTATTTTGGTTTGAATGTCTCATAATAAAAGATACGATTTTTTTTTCATAATTTAACTAAATTTTAAAATATTATCTTGAAAAGGATGAAACTTTAATAATTCAAATCAGCTTACAAAAAACATCAAAAGTGAGAGAATATACTCCCAAACTACCAAATCAGCCTTAAAAAGAAATTGCCTAGCTAACTGACAGCCTTATTTGCTGAAAAGCTCATTAGCTAGTTTTTGGCGAATTAAAAGATATTTGATTGTTTGATTATGTCAATTCGTTAATAGTCATGTTTAGTAATTAGCTGATTAAATTGATAGATTGAACTCAATAAGTTATTTTTGAATGCTTTTATGAGGAGAGTTTTGTTCTAGCAACTAAGAAATTAAGTGACGAAAAGACTGTGTTAAAAAATTATTACAAATTATTCAAGCTGTCATATTTTATTATTGCTTTCCCTTTACCAAAATTCAACTTGATTAATATGGAGAAAAATAATAGTAGTGATAGCAATAATAATAATAATATATTTATTATTATTATTATTATTGTTGTTGTTGTTGTTATTGTTATTGTTATTATTTTATGTTTTATGTTTTTTATTCGAATTATAGGCGTAATTTTTGTGAAATTAAATATGTAAAATTTAAATCCTTATGAAAATATTCAAAGAAAATTTAAGATACAATACTCACGTCCTTATAAATTCTCCTTTTTTAAGTCACGATCTCACAAATCATTTTATACATAAACAGTTAATAATAAAGCACTAATTTTATTAAAAATCTTAAATAAACAATTGATGTTATTCAATAGTCAAATCAACCGATATAATTCATTGTCAACTAACTACTTATAGAATTAATTATCAGTTAGTACAATTTGCTGATTGTTAAACAGGAATATGGATATCTTGGTTTTTAAACTTATGAGTAAAAGAAACCTCAATTTACTTCATATATTTTTGTCTCATTAATTATAAGACTTAAAGTAGACTGATTAGAGATTGAATTCTTTAACATTAAGGGAATATGTAAAGCATCAAACTTTTAATAATATTATTTCATCCTTTTTGTTTTAGCCAACTTAGGACATCTCGAAGTTATAAGTAATAAATTTAATGCATCTCAAAGTTAAATCAAAATATTTTAACTTTAAACTCAAAATTTAATTCAAGTTTAAATTAAAATTTAGACAAACTCTTGAACCAACTAAAACTTCAAATTTTGAATACTTTTATCAAATCTAAATGTGCTACATACTTTCACTTGAAAATAGAAAGTAGAACAAAAATTGTTTTGAAAGTGTCCGATGAGGAGTTGTTATGAAAATAGAAAGTATAACAAGTAATTGATTTAAATATATCTTTCCAACTTATAAAGTCGAGTATATTTAGCTTTTAGGCAGCAACCAGCAAGTGCCAAATAAAGTAGACACTAGATACGTTATGAAAAGCAAATGCTGACATTTTAAAAAATGTTACAATCCAATGTCCAAAAACAAAGGAAAATTTTTTATGCGGACTATCACTATCAATCTTTACTTTAACCACATGATCCACATGTTTGTTGTAATACATTGAAAATTACTATGCATGAATATGCTTCACTTTATATGTATTTACATAAAATTTAAATGCATATAAATTTAACTTTAAATCTTATAATTTTATTGGTTTTATAATATTTGAATAATTTATCTTCAACTCTTATTCACAATTCATAATTGTTATTTTTATGTTTATTATACAAAATCTCTCTCTCACACACACATATACACATATATGTAATAAAATATTGATTATATGTTTTAAATAAAATATTTGAGAAATTTACAAATTAAAATAAAATAAAAAATTCCAACCCACAAATGGTCAATAAAAGCTACAACAACATCCGATAGAAATTTCGCTAAGACTCGAGATTTGGTGAGATTTTATAGTACGTAGTCTTATTCTTAATTAGTAGAGAGATTCTTTCCGAACACAAATGGTCAATAAACTTTCCTAATTTTTTAAGGCACTCAAACACTTTCTTACGTCACTTGGAATACTTTATGAAGAGTTTTTAAAAAATTATTTACTATGTAAATTTTTCTAAAGAATACCGAACTTTATAATTGTAAGACAAAATGTTTAAATTTTAAAAGGATCAATTAATATTAGACTTGTTGTAAAATTGGTTAAAGATTGAATAAAATTGAAATAAGATTATCCTTAATTTAAATTTTAATTGAAAAAAGAAACTATTAAATACAAATTATTTTTTTGTCTATAAAAATCGATTAGTTTATTAAAATTGTTTGATTAATTAATAAATTGATTGATTTTTAACAATAAGGATTGTTCAAGTAAATTGAAACAAAAAGTTCAAAATCAAATCGAAAAAGTAATCGATTCATGATTTTTACAGTTAAATTATCTGAATCGGTTCTATTTTTCACTCATAGCTAAAAATACATCAAATCAAAGTAATTTAGCAAGAAAGAATATATATTGTAATAATGTTTAAGATGCTTAACGAGAAGCACCATAAGGGTCCTGTTCGGCAATCAGCTGATTGCATTAACTGGTAGCTGATAACTGAGTATATCAGTCTATTTGACTAGTAGATTGCATTAATTTTTTGTTAAAGATGTTTGATAAAATTAAATGTTTAGTATTAACTATTTATGTGTAAAATGACTTATAAGAATATGATTTTTAAAAAATTATAAGGTTATGAATGTTATATATTTTAATATTTCATTGAATATTCTTATAAAAATTTAGATTTTAGTGAAATCATGTTTACTTGTACTGTTTTATCATTTATGAAAATTTTATGCAACTTTTTCTATTTTTATTTTTGTTTAAAATTAACATTTTATTTCTAACCTATAACTGCATAAAATAATTATAAGAACAAACATTGTTCCTAAAAACGTAAGCATCTAAGAACCTCAACTAGGTTGTCCTACTTATCAAAAATTGTTGTTTATTAGAACCAACAAAAATATGATACGTGTGGTACTTAATTGTAACTTAATCAAGAATACAATTTAAATAACAAGATCTTACACAACTTAGCAACATAATATAAAGGACACAATCAGCTTTTAATAGTTAAAATTTTGTTTTAAATCAACCAATAAATCTGCTACTCTCCGGATAACTTTAGTGACTATTGACGGATCAAACAGTTGAAGACAATTGGTAGTTAATCAAATGAGGCCAAGGTCCATAACTACAAATGGTAAATTCTTATTATTTCTTTTATATACGAATAGTTTATTTGGAGTAAAAATTGGCAAAGGAAATTCCCAAATTGTCAAGCGTGCATTGAAAGTTGAGAAGAGGTTGTTGAGAAGCCGTTCACTTGAACGAATGAGGTCATGATGCTTCATGACTTTTTATCAGTCTAATTCCAGTAGTTAGTACTTAACAGTGCGTTTGAAAGGTTCAAAGCTCGGTTTAAACGAAAAGCATGTCCGACCAAATTTGTTCAAACCGAGTGGAAATATGACGTCTAGAAGAAGGCATTTGTCACATTAATACAAACGGACTACAAGTCTATAATATCCCATTGACTGACCTGGTAAAATAGACGAGAGGGAGGCCCAAAAAGATGCAAGAAAAGAAATGGAAGCCGAGAACGAGAAGAGCACAGGCTAAATGTAATTATTAGGTGTGACCCACACGGTTCGTGTCTGCAGTCTGCAGGAAAAAGAGAAACGACTAGGCAACTTACTAGTTCATAGTACTTTTATGGCCAGGTTATATGTTTTCAGGAATGGAATACCAACCAAGCCCGCACGGGTAGCTTGGTTGGCAAACTAACAGGGTCATTTAGAACAAAGTTCAAGATTCGACTTCTAGCAATATCGAGAGGTAGTGGACCGCTCTGTTAGGAGGTTGACCAAGATCAAACCGTGATTCAATCCTCCAACGATGGTCGAGCCTGTGACTGGAGGCCCTTGAAATTGGGATCAACCTTTTTGGAACAAAGAATAAAATACCACGACATAAATTAAAAGTACGCATTT
>JAOTIZ010000009.1:24055981-24066457 GCA_027123425.1 Erythroxylum panamense
TGATCACCACTAATCCGAGGCTCCAACAAAACTAAGATAAAAGGCTTATGCTTCTAAAACAACAACTTTAAAGCACGTAAAAAGGAAGCGCTTCCCGCTCCTTGAAAATTCCACGATAAAATCATAAACACAAATTGATAGAAAAAAATCAATTGCGAGGTTGGGCGAAACCCCACCCCTCCAACTTATCCTCATTCACAAGACTCGTGTCACCAAGGACAAGATGTGGCCGGTCTTCCCCATCAGCCATAACATCATCGAAATCACGTAGCGGAGGGTCGGGCGGATGGTCATTATGTTGGAATTCATTCGGATTTGTTTCGGGAACAAACTCCATAGCACTCACAATGTTGTGAATCCCAGAATCGGGGTGAATCTGGTCAGTGATATCTCTCCCAAGCGCCGCATTATTCTCCGGATTTAGCTTGGTCGGTAATGCGACAATAGGCTCTTTCATTGACTGCCGCTGTTGATATGCAAAAAATTTCCCGAAAGTAGCCTTTTGTTGCTTTGAGTCTTTGCTCGATTCAGCTCTAATTACTGCTTGGTTCTGCCCATCTTTGTGTTTGCCCTTATGTTAACCCAAGCTACGAGTTTTTTCACGACCAGCCCCCTGTGCACTCGTAACAGTAGCCAATCCCTGTCCTTGATCTCCACCCACAGCCCTATCGTCATCCTCCTGATCAAACTGTAGAGCATCAAATTGATTTGTGTTTGCTGATTTCGGATTTCCATTGTCATATTGCCTCCTCGGTTGTCTCTTTCTCTTCTCAACAATCATCCATTGTCCAAAATCATTTGAGGCTCGAGTAATCGACAACTCTCCTTCCTTTTCTTTGTTATTAGTACCATCTTCTTTAGGTTTCCAATAGCAAAACAAATCCGAATGCCCATACCTCCCACATCCGAAGCAAATATTATCCAAATTTTCGTATTCAACCGAGAACTCCTCACCATCAATAGAAAATTTGGGAACAAAGGGCTTGTCAAGATCTACAGTAACGACCAACCGAGCAAACCGTACCCTCTGCAATTCGCTCGTATTATAATCTACTCTAATCACCTTCTCCACTG
This sequence comes from Erythroxylum panamense, assembly GCA_027123425.1. Taxonomy (NCBI): domain Eukaryota; kingdom Viridiplantae; phylum Streptophyta; class Magnoliopsida; order Malpighiales; family Erythroxylaceae; genus Erythroxylum; species Erythroxylum panamense. The sequence goes on from JAOTIZ010000009.1 coordinate 24,057,056, forward strand.
CTTCGCCTAAAGGTCCAATGATATCTTCCGGATAGTATTGTAAAGGCATCTCTGGCAATCAAATCCATACCATCGCCATCCTAGGTGTGCATTGTGACACACGAAACTTCGAGTGCCATGGTTGCACTTGGAGATAACTCCCCATAATTGTCCACGGACCTTCAAGTAGAGCACCCAAGTAAGCTGACTCCGAAGCAAAATCCACCATAAAGTACCAGTTGCCGACATCGAGAACTTTCGCACTAGTCATATTCCAAATACCCTTCAGCTTTGTACACAATGATTTGTACCCAATACTCCGACCAAGCAAGTTTACAATCACGGTGTACTTAAAAGGTGTGCACAGCCTTTCTTTCAGACCAGCGGAGAGAGTCACGGCCAGAAACCTCCCACTCCGGTCAATCGTTATGTCTCCCTCATCCACTCGAATCTTCATTGAATTAGCCACGTCTTCCATGGTTTTTCAACGCCAGAAACAAGCCTGTCTCGATACCCCGTCAACGACGGTTCTTCTCTATGCGTCACTTTCTTCGTGGCCCGCCCCTCTCCATCATCCGGCGACAGTTGTCAGACAGCCTCTAGAGGAGGCGTGAGCGCAAAGGAAGCTTGCATTAGGTTTCCTTTTTTATAACATGACTATCACATATTATATTAATTATCATCATCACATTTAATTCGAAGTTTCGCTGTGAAGTGAGGTCTGGAGAGATTTGATAGTATATAGATTTACCCCTTCATAATAGAGAGGTTGCTTCTGGTAGAATCACATACAGATGATCACATATTATATTGTTTCATATAATTATAAACATTAAAAATTATTTTAGAGAGGTTGCTTCTGGTAGAATCATATACAGATGATCACATATTATATTGTTTCATATAATTATAAACATTAAAAATTTTAAAATAATTATACACTTCTTTGATATTTATTTCACAATTATTTTAGAATGTTTAACATTTAAATTTATTAAATAGTAAAAATTATAAGAGATAATATAATATATGACAATAATGCAAAGTAGCTCGGCCGCCGTATTAGTTTTTGTCGGAAATGAAAGACGGCACGTGGATTGAAATTGGACTCATTAAATAATGCTTGCAATGTGAACGCGGAAAGATGTGGCCACATGAGCTCATCTAGGCGTAAGCGAGGGGCAGAAGCCAATAGTCGAACATCAGCCCTTGGTTTCAATTAATTTTTTATTGTATTTTTAGTTTTTAATTTTAATTTTTTTAAATGAAAATAAAATTTTGTTTTATTATTAATATAAATATAATTATTTTTTATTACTGATAATAATTATATCATCATTATCATTAATTCTAATTAAAATTTCACTTAATCACAAGATCTAAAAGGGTTAATGTTACACAGATTTATCCTTATATATTAGAAAAGTTATTTTTTATAGACTCACATGCAACGTGCTATGAATATGGTACAAAATTATAAATGAATACGTAAATATATTCGTAAAAGATTGGCTGGTAATAATTATATATTATTATCAGTTAATTTTAATTTATTAAATATACAATATTAAGTTATTCATAATTTTTATTAATAATTAATATATTAATATATTAAATAATATATATATATATAATTGATAATAGATCACGTCATGAAAAGATAGAAGTAAAAATAAAAACTAGTTTGTATGAATTTCATATTTTTTCAAAATTAAGAGCACGAAGAATAAGAACCGAGACTACCAAGAATCTTCCAACCATCTTCCGCGTTGGTGGACTGGTCTCACTGGTTAAGACACTGTGGCAGCGAGGGGGATGGATTCATGACTCTTTTCTCGATTTGTGCCTGTTGTGGGGTTTGAAATGGTCAGCCGAAGTAGACATTTCTAATTTTCCATAGTATCACACAAACACCATCCGTCCTGGCCCATTTCTGGAAGTGACCCGCTGCCTTTTTCTTGCTTTCCACATTGCTTTTTCTTTCTCCTCCCTTTAAAAATCACATATCTTCCTCTCAGCTTGCTTATCAATCATGTGTCTTCTTACTTGCTACAAATAACCCTGATCGTCATCCCTCTGTCTTCAAGCTCTGTATCCCCCGATTCTGTTTCTCTAACCCGTACCTAACAGTTGGTAGTTCGGGCTGTTTGCTCCTCAACATTCCATACTTTTGTCCGCTCTAGCAAGTGACCTTCCATCATCATATTCAACTTTCTATTTTATCCTACACGTCCTGTGATCTTCCTTGTTGGCCGTATTAGCTCTCCTGGAGTCGAACGTGTGAAGTATCTTGAGGTGGAAAAGCACTTAAAGGGTTACTGGAACAGGCAACAATCCTCGTAATCCGGTGTGAATTTGAGTTGCCTTAAGCTACATTACCATCAAAATGAAGAGGTCGGTACATTGGGAGCATAAGATTCTTATTAATGAGCTAAGCCAAGGGAAGAACCTGGCAAAACAGCTTCAGAATCATCTCAACGCAGCGTCTTCACCTGAAACCCGTGAATTCCTAGTTGAAAAGATACTTTCTTCCTATGAGAAATCACTCTCAATGCTCAATTGGGGTGTTCTTGTTAATCATCATATCCCTAATGCAAACTTACTGGAAGTACAACGTTCCGGTGTCAATAACAGCCTGAGAAATGAAATCTCCAGTGAAGAAGCTTTCAAGAAGAGGTTATCCCTTCTTTCTCTTCTATTGTTCGTTCTTAGTTTTTTCTTCGGCTTCTAGTACTTGAGCTTTGTCTTGATCAGTTTTCATATAATCGAGTTCGTATTGAATGTGCTTGGCTTTCTGTATTGCAGAAAGGTACAGCAGCGATGGACTGAACAAGTGAAGGTTTGTTCAGGGAAAGGTCTTGAAGGGCCATTTGACGATGGTTATAGCTGGAGAAAATACGGGCAGAAGGATATACTCGGATCCAAGTACCCAAGGTGAGCTGAGTTCTCTGTTAGATCCCTTAAAGACTTCAGGAATTCCCAATTCTAAGCGTCTGATGATCATAAGTCTCTCTTTTCTCTCTGCTTTATCCAAAGTACTTGCTATATGGAAATCCAACTCTACCCTGACATAACAAGCACCAATCATTGTCCTTTCAAAGATGATAAAGTTTTTGAGCACGAGTTGTCATCAGTTTTCTTCTCCTGTTTTTATATATCCCGGAGGAGAAACTGAGCCAACCGGTCTGGTTCGCCAATAGGGTCTTGACAGCTACTAAGAGTGATCTGCCAAACTTCTTAAAGAGGACAAGATGTTGGCTTTTGAGGTCCACTTTAGTAATCCTGAACAGGAGCAAGTTCCAGACTAGGAATTGAATCTAAGAAACAATCAATCACTTTTTTACTGTTTAGATTTAACGTGATCGCTGACCTGGAAATGTTACAATTGCAGAGCGTACTACAGATGCACTTGTCGTCGTTCACAAGGTTGTTTGGCCATAAAACAAGTTCAAAGATCGGACGAGGACCCTACGGCGTTTGAGGTAACCTATCGAGGCAGACATACATGTTCCCAAGTGACGCCATCATCACCCGCCGTAAATGATGCCCGAAGACAAACCAAACTTTTCCGACAAAGACAAGAACACCAACAGCGACAACAACCAGACGACGAGTTGTCTTTCGACGTGAGAGAAGCAGTTGAGGTTAAAACAGATGACTTGGACATCAGCGGATACATCTTCCCATCGTTTCCCTTAACACCTATCGGAAATGAAAATGTGGAGGAAAATTTTTTCGGTGAAAGCTTGATCGGAACCAGTTTCTTGGATGGCTTTTCACGACCATTTGTATCTCCTGCAACGTCAGATTCCAACCACTTCTCTCCGTCTCCAAGCAACTTGAATAACTTCGGAGTAGCCCACAACGCTCAAACACCAGAATCTGATCTTAATGACATAATTTCAGCTCCAGCTTCGGTGACCAATTCGCCAATCGGAGGGGATTTGAACTTCTCGAACATGGATTTTGACCCCAGTTTCCTGTTTGAAAACCTGGAATTCTTTGCCTGATAATATTCGGGAATGCAATAATTGATTGATCGGGTGTGCATTAGAAGAGAGGGATTGGACAATAGTCTGGCAAACTATCTCCTGTTATGCTCTGCCATTTAGTTACTTAGGCTTGGGTAGTTAGAATCCGCTGTTGGTGTGCATTAGAAGAGAGAGATTGGACAATAGTCTAGCAACCATCTCCTGTTATGCTCTGCCCTTTAGTTCCTGAGGCTTAGGTAGTTAGAATTTGCTGTTGGCAATAGTTGCTAGTTCTTGAGAAATGTAACTGTAGTGGTTTTATACAATGTTTAAAGCAAATTTGTAATGTTAGACATTTTCTTGGAAGTAAGAACGACCAAGTTCCAGAAGAGTTTGAAGTATCCAAATCCCATCAAACAACAGCTCATCGAAATCTCATGGACAAAAAGGTAATGGACAGAAGTACAGAACCTTCCAACTTTAAGAGCAAAAGCGCTCAACGTAGAAATCATGACAGTTGTAGCCCCACTTGACATTTCTTGCTGAAGTTTCCACATACCTGAAACTAATCAAGAGAAGTTCAAGAAAAATTACGTCAAAGCACAGACGTAGAGAGAGGTCCATCGGATCAACCCTTTAAAAAAGGACCTCAACTACATTACTCTAACATACAAGGAGGACATGGTTTGAGACCCCAACTTTAAATCCCTTAGAAAGGGGAAGATGCTGTGCCAGGAGCCTAATTTTGTAAGTGGAATTTTGTAGAGGAACAAAAGGAGGGACCTCTGAATTGCAACTTTCCCAATAATTGGCAATATTTTTTGAGTTCTTCAAGTGATCTTAACAGATGATAACTCTGAATGTTCACTGTTGCTTGCAAATGTCTTCGATGTGAGCTCTGCTTGTCCGTTGTTGCTTGCAAGACCATCAGTCCAATGCTCTCAAGAAGAGGTGAGACAAGTGACTCGTTGCCTCCCATGAGTCCACACACAAGACTTGCCACCACAAGCTTTGTTGCTGTACCTCCGCAGTTCTTGCTCAGAAAGTTGGGCTCCAAGTTCTAGCAAAGGCCTAGTCTTTTGGTATGAATCATTTCAGAATTGACCCAGGAGACTAGGACTAAAGCTTGCTGATAAAGTGTAACTGTGGCCTTATTGGCCTATCTCCTGCTTACTCCTGAGAAGTACAAGCTATTTGATTGGTACTGATCGGTGGACATTAAATGCAGTTTGCTTTTACTGCCAAGATGACGCCACCTTGGAGTGAAGACACGTCGGGCTAGCCTCGGGGGCAATTTTGTCAAGTTAACACCTACACTTCTCTCCTCTTTAGTCTTTACCCGGCTTCTTCTCTTTATTGTGAAAAAACTGAGATTTGGATAGAGTGTATCGTAACTTAAATAAAACTGAAAGTATTTAGTCGGGTCGGTTGTGCTGGGCTCGAATTCAGACATAACAACTCAAGGGTCGATCGGTCTATTCTTCAAAGACCAGTCTCATACCTACTCCAAGTCCAGCCCACGCTTCACGGCCCATCCGCAGATGGAGGACTCCCATGCAGACGTGAAAACTTAAACCTAGTACATGCACCATATATAAGGTATAACTCTGCCATAACAGAGGTACGTAACTCGTTACCCTAATTCTCTCTGCTTTCCGGCTACCCAACCTTCACCAAAAGGCTTACTTGAGCGTCGGAAGGGCTAATCGGGAAACAACTCCCGACGTGCCTTCTTTGTTTTACAGGAACCTTCGAATCGGAGACAGTCAATCTCATGGATCCAAACGACAACGTGCAGCCTCGCCAGGATCAGGGTGAACCAATTGGCGCCCACCGTGGGGTCCGACATCAGGGCACCACGTATAGAAACACGCAGATCAGTCAGGCGGCGACAACTAATCCTGATGTAGCCGCTGTCGCGGCTCTGGCGTTACAACGGATGGTTTTGCAGTTACCTGCAACCCTGCCGCCGACTCATCATCTCTCCCGCACTGAATCTTCGGACCCGAGTGATCAACAGCAACCTCCAAACTTGGAACAGGAAGAATAGAGTGCGGCCTTGGAGGATAACGCTGGAATCAATATGCGCCCGAATCTCCAGCACCAATCAGAAGCAGATCCTCCTGCGCCTGTGCACACCTCCCTCACCCGGAAACAGATCGAGGAGGCGGCTGATCTGGTGATTCGTCAGATCTTACAGTCTCAGCCGGCACAACAGCAGCCGTCTGCACGGCAGACCAGTATGACAACCAGCCGCCACCCCGCCGAAGCCCTAGAAAAAGTCGTTGACGATCGGATCAATGCGGCAATGAGCTTCAGTCCGGATCGTCCGACAGCGCAGTACAGCTCTTCCTTTACCCCGACAATCTTGGATAGCCTCCCGGTACATGGCACCAAAATACCAATGTCTGAAAAATACACTGAAAAGATCGATCTCATAGATTCAAACGGCAACGCTCAGTTCCGCCAGAATCCGGCAAAACCACATACAATGTTTACGCTTGTGACATCTTATTTCTATAGGGTTTATAAGCTGAAGAAATTGGACTTCTGGCTTATAAGACGTCATCAAAGTTCAAGTTGATTGGCTGTAAGAAGCAGGGATTGGAATGGATTGGTGGTTCACATCTATAATATTATTGACTAATTAATTCACTACTAATAGACTAACGATAATATTTTTCGTTAACAATGTTGACAACTGACGCCTACCCTCCAAAATTAGTTGAAAAATGACTTTGGTCCAGTTTTGACTTGTAACTAATTCTTACACACATACACACATATACACAAAGTACATGATGTATGGGTTACCTAGTTTACTATATAATTAACATGTACACTTCTAATATCTAATTCAAACGGGTTGAAATAAAGGTTCTGTCAATACTTAAGGATGGTTGGTTCGCATGAGGGAATGGTAATAGAAATGTGAATAACTATAGCGAGGAATGAAAATAGATATTATTATTATTATTATAATGGTTAATTGAGAGGAATGAATGATTACATAATGTAATTAATTAATTAATTAATAATAATATTTTAATTAAATATATTGTAATTAATTATATCTTAATTAATTAATTACAATAATTTAATTAATGAATAAATTATATTAAATTAATTAGTATTAAAAATATTTTATAAAAAGGAGTCACCACTAAGAAATGAAAGTTTCATTCCTCTACTAAATAGAAAGTATGATCAATTTCTTAAAAGTCGGATATCAAACTATTACCTCTGTAATAATAATCAACAACTAACCACTCATTTTTCATTATTTACCTATTGACTCCACCGCAAACTCGTAAACCAAATACCCCGTTAAACTTGTTTTAATATCAACGGAAGTGTTTAAAATTTTAAATTTTTTTTGTTGGATGTTCAAAAAATTTGAAAATCTCAACATTGGTGTATCCGTCAGTCATTGACCGAACACTCCAAATAGATTATAACAACGTTTAAAAAGGTTAAGCCAACCCCTCTTATGAGTGACATCCTAAATTAAACCCTAAATAATCCCTAGAAATATTCAATCCATAAATTTTGTAAATCCCAAGCTGATTAAATTCCTAATACTTATATCTAAATCTTAAATTGGAGAACCATATATTCTCATCAAAATTCCATCTATTGAAGTCAAATGTCCATTTGAAGTACGAACATAAGTCACGAATGTAGTAGTATCTAACTGAAAGATGGATTTTCATTGTATATATCTGTGACAACAATTTGTGCAAGACTTATAATTGTAAGATGTAAATACACATTTTTAATGTTAAGAGTATTAGATTGTGGTTTATGGAAAGGCTTCAACTGAACAGAGACATTACACCTAAGTTTATTAATGGATTGCGTCCTAAAATAGAAAAATGGTTAAATAAAATAAGGATTTGGCAGTTAGATTTTCACTGATATGGAATGGTAGTAAGGAATATAAAGTGGCGGAGAATAGGCAGAATTATGTTATTGTTTAGTTCGTGTGTAATTGTAGTTAGAATTCGAGTGCTATTCCTTTTTGTCAAGCCATTGTTGCGATGTTTTATAAGGAAGAACTTGGGCATTTTGTTCCTTAGTCGTATAAGTGTAATGAATGGACTCAAATTATGACCTAAGTAGCTATTTGACCCACCATATCCACCACCATGAAACAAATTATCTGGTATATTTAGGATCCATATAAAAAAAGGGATGAAGGAGACACTTTAGAAATGGAAAGATGTCAAAGAATGGAATAAAGATACCATACCTATTATATATCACTCAAGGACATAACAACAAAAAGATGTATCTTTAAAGATACCATAAAATCAAATGTTGAGCATTGCCTTACCCAACAGGTATAAGATCAATAATCATTTTAGTATTTACTATTTAATTTTATATATTTGGCTACTATAATGTGAATTTATCATGATCATCTACTATTACTAGGAATGTAATACCAATATCTCTATCCATAAAGGCAGCAACTATCTAAAGGTCACTTCAGACAAAGGCATCAACTATATATAATGACAACAAGAAGGACACAAAATTCTCCACAAATTAGTGAAACAACTAGAATGACCATAATAGTAACATAAAGATAGGGGATGAAGGAGAAGCTTTAAAAATGGAAAGATGTCGAAGGGTGGAAGAAAGATAATACTCAAAGACATAACAAAAAGATATACCAATTTAAGGATACCATCTAATTGAATTTTAAGCTGTGCCTCGCACAAGTATAAAGCCTATAGTCATTTAGGTATTTACTATTTAATTTTATACGTTTGACTACTTTAATCCAAAGGTCACCTTAGGGCTTCAGCTATAATAACACTAACAACAACATACATTTCTCCATAAACTAGTGTAACTACTAAAATGACAACAACAATAACATAAAGATTACCTCAAATAAGAGCACTAATTAGGATCGCAAGAGCAAAATGAAGATCTCCACTAACATATATTGCTCCAATAATCCCTAGGTTTCTAAAAGAAATAAAATCTGTAAGTATTGTCAATAACAGATTAATAAGCATTATAACATATGGATAAAAACTGTTGGATATGGCATCCAATATAGGCAAAAATAACAATATATAATATTAGGTTATTCTTACATAACCAATTAATAACATTTAATGCATGATAATTGACTAACAATATTTTCTTAAGTATAATTGAAGTTAACAATTAAAAATTTTATTTATTTTAGACTTCGAATGAATTTTAGAATATTATGTCCCTATTGATTTTTATCAAACATATTTGTAAGGGGTTATTACGATCAATACTTCATATAAGAAATCTTTTATGCAAGTAGATATTAGTATGACTAAATTATCATTATCATCTTGTATTCAAATCTTATGCATAATGGAGTTGGTATGATATGAATTAGAAATTTAAACAATGACTATTTATGAAAAATGAATAATTTTTGGATAGAAGTACCATAAAA
>JAOTIZ010000009.1:24082824-24096709 GCA_027123425.1 Erythroxylum panamense
TTTATTTAATAATTTATTTAGTTTTTACAATTGAATTAAATAAAATTAGTTAAATAATTATTAATAAATAAAATTAAAATTCAAAATATCTTCAAAATATATAAATTTCAAATAAAAATTGATTAAATAATTAAAATATATTTGACATTAAATTTAATTTTAAATAAAATATATTTGAACATAAAATTTAAAATTTAAAATATTTTTTGAAAAATAAAATAATTATATTGACAATTTATTAATAAATGTTATATAAGAGATTAAAATAAATTTTGTTAAGATATAGGTTATGATATCATGATATTTAATTTTGGACATTATTTGATAATTGGACTTAATTGAGTTTATGTGGGATTTTTTCAAGACAAGTTTGATAAGGTTTAATCCTAATTAAGATGATATTCAAATAGATAGTATATTTTGGGTTAATGGCTGTCCAAGGATTCAAATTTTCAGGGAATTTTGAATTGATTATGCTAGATGTAATATGGCTGGGATTCACGTGTGTAGTTAGCTGAATGTTGTTATTTTTACAAGGAAAAATGACAGATATTGGATGACTTGGCGTTTGGAATTTCATGGGTGATTTTCGATAATGTTTAGTTGTTGTTTGTGTTAAAATAAAACTCTATTTGCTGCAAATGTTTTAGGAGTATCACACAACCTACACTATGTTATTAGAGTTGGCTTTTTGTGGTGAGTCACGCACCCAGATTGTGTTGTTGGTGCTGCATTCTTCTTTGTTGTGTTGTCGTTAATTGTGGGTGTGCAACAGTCATGATTTTTTTTTCTGGGCTTTTGCGTGTTTCTTGGCTGGGTGATTCGTGATTTTCTACAGCTGGATATTCTTCTACTATTCAACGATAGTTGAGAGTGTTCTTTGGGAGTTTTGCAAGTGATTTATTTTCTGGTTTATTTAATCTTTCTTTGCTACTATTCTTCATCCTTTGAATGCCTTTTGGTGAACTGATTGGATGCTGATTATGTGACTATTAATAGTGGAAGTGGTGTCAGCAAAATCCAGCAATTGAATACGATAGTACTATTGGCGAACAACTTTCTGATCTATTATTAAAGGAACTAAATTAATTAGGGAAGTTGTTTTTCTTATCTCAAGCGTATTCGTTTATGTTCATTATTATTTTTAATCATTTGAGTTGTTAGTATTAACAATCTATAGCCTCCGTGGAGTGATAAGGATGATATTATGAGCAAATCATGGAGTGATAAGGATGATACTATAAGCAAGTCATGGAATAATGAGGATGATTATAAGAAGTCCCACAAATTATGGAGTAATAAGGTTGATCTTACTCACAAGATTATTAAAAGAAATATGGCTGGTGACAAAGACTTCAAAAGAGTAACAAATTTCTATTGAAGTGGTAGTTCATTAGATGGGGTAGTTTATTAGATAAAGGAAACTCCATCTGATAAGGATGATATCTCTTTTGTATTTTAGTTATAGTATAAAATTGTAATATTTTCTTCCTTATCTTGTACAAGTGCTATATATGTATATAGATCTTTTTTAAGGATTGTAATCAGTACTCGTGAGACAATAATCAATTTCATAATAACAAGATTCTTTACTACACCTTTGCTATTTCTCTTTTCTTTACTGCACCTCAGCTTTTTCTCTTACAAGATTCTTTACTGCCCCTCTGCTTTTTCTCTTTTCTTTACTACACTTGTACTTTTTCTTTTGATATCAGAGCCATGACTTTGTTGTTTTTGAATGTTGGAAATTTTGTCACATTAAAACTCACACAATCCAATTATCCATTATAGAGAGAACAAGCTTCAGGATTAGCAAAGAGCCAATATTTGGTTGGTTATCTCACCAGTGAAACACCAAGTTCAACAAAATATACTACCTTAGATTCAAACACCAAAAACACTACCCCAAAGTTAAGAAAAGAATTCACTACTTGGCAAAAGTATGATCGCCTTCTTCGGGGTTGGATCATCAGAACCCTCTCTGAAGAAGCTCTTGTACTTTTCATTGGCTTAGACACAACACATGCAATTTGGGAAGCACTGAAAGATGCTTATGCATAAGACTTTCAAGAGCGAGAGTTTACACTACAACAATAAGAGCTTCAAATCACATGATAGGAAAGTAATGTATACTGACTAATATTCATAAATACTCCGTATCTGATGCAATCATAATTGGAGATGGTTCTTCGATACCTATAACAGGTATAGCTGATTCATATATTAAGCAAAAACAAAAGATTTTGCCTCTTCATGATGTTCTTTTAGCTCCAAATCTGAAAAAAAAACCTTCAATAGGTCAATTAACCTCTTAGTTTCCTATCAACTGTGAATTTACTGATGTTGATTTTTGTATAAAGGAACGAAAAACAGGACATCTGTTAGTAACAGGGAAAAAGAAGGTTGACCTGTATATCTTATCTAACGTACCAGAGGCACAATTCTCTCATCATTTCAAGTCTATCACTGTAGATATTTGGCTCAATGCTTAGGACACCCTCAAGCTTCAGCAGTTCAGTTGTTAAAAAATAAAGGATTAATTGAAGTCCAAGGTCCTTTATGGATTGAACATTTATGTGATAGTTGTCAATTAAGAAAACTAGGTAAACTTCCTCTTGCTCCTTCTGAACATTCTAGTTCTAGTATCTTTGATAAGATTCATTGTAATTTGTGGGGCCCTACCCCTGTTTTATCTATTGACAAGTTTAAATTTTATGCATGTTTAGTTAACGATTTTTCCAAGTATACTTGGATTATTCCATTAAAATGTAAATCTAATTTTTTTATTGCCTGTTTAGCATTTGAACAATATGTTGAACGACAATTCAATAAGAAAATAAAATTCTTCTACTCAGATGGTGGAGGAGAATTTGTTAACTCTAGATTATCATCACATTTTCTTGCCACAGGAATTATTCATCAGATTTCATGCCCCTACACTCCAGAGCAAACAGGTATAGTTGAGAGAAGACACAGAATCATACACGAACTGGGTATGACAATGTTATTCCATAGTCAGACACCTCTTTTTTTTATATAGGTAGAAACCTTTACGACAGTAGTTTTTCTTCTTAATCGGTTACCAACTTCATCTCTTCAGTTTGACACTCTATATTTCATGTTACATGGAACTCATCCTAGCTAGACATCACTTCGAGTTTTTGGTTCTAAATGTTTCCATATACATAGGATACAAGAAACCATAAATTTGACCCTAAAATTGTATTGTGTGTTTTTTGTAGGATATAGTGAAAAGCATAAAGGATATAAGTGCTTCCATCTACCTAGTGGTAAATTTTTCATTTCTCATCTATTGTGTTTGATAAGACTATTTTTCCTTTTAATTATTCGTCTCTTTCCATTTATAAATCACATGCCCTTAATATATTTGATTCTTGGTTGCCTTCTTCTAACAATCTTCTTACTTTAAGTAGTCAATCACAAACATCTATGTCGACAACTTCCATTCCATTACCATTTGTTGATATTCATGGCTCAGAATATATGCCAAATTCACCACATGATGCGCCTGAGCTCAATAATGTTAGGACTATCCTTGATCATCCAAGTTCTAAAGATCTAAATCTACCTACCTTATTGACTGACTTATGTTCTGAACACGTGCTTGCACCTGAGACCCTTCCTTCTATAAATACAACGCCACCTTATGAAGCACCAGTTACTCATCCCATGATAACCAGGTCCAAACTTGGAGTTGTTAAGTCAAATCCTAAATATGCCTTGATAGTAACCTCATTTGCTACAATAACTTGTGAACTGAAAAATATTAAATCAGCCTTATCGCATCTTGGGTGGACAGCTGCTATGCTTGATGAACTTGTTGCACTACATCAAAATGAAACATGGAAATTAGTTCCACGCACTCCAGATATGCATGTAATCAGAGCTAAATGATTTTTAAGACCAAGCTACGACCTGATAGTAAATTAGATCATTTCAAAGCACGTTTAATCACCAAAGGCTATCATCAGATTAATGGTATTAACTATACAGAGATGTTCTCTCTTGTAATTAAACTAGGTACAATTCGGCTCATCTTAACTATTGCTCTTGTAAGACATTGGCCCATTTGTCAACTCAACAATGTTACATACATGGCAAGATTGTTGAAGATATATATATTGAACAACTGCCAGGTATGACTGATCCACAGAAACCTATGCACGTATGTAAGCTTCAGCGTGCTTTGTATGGACTTAAACAAGCACCATGTGCTTAGTTTGATAGACTCAGTGAATTTGTTATATCATATGGTTTCTTTTATAGTTTAGCTGATACTTCTCTTTTTATTTTTCATTCTAATAAAGGTTCACTTGTTTTACTTCTCTACGTTGATGATATGATTCTTACAGGGTCATCCATAGAGCCTGTTTCCTCTTTTATTCAAATTTTGAGTTGTGAGTTCTCTATGACAGATTTAAGTCTGTTGCATCACTTTCTTGGTGTTGAGATTTCTAGCGTAACAAATGGGCTACATCTATCCCAGTCACACTATACACTTACTGTTCTTGAACGATCCAATATGCTTTATTGTAAGACCATGCCGACGTCTTTAGAGGTCAAATTCAAACCTGCTATAGATACTACTCCTATTACTAATCCCAGTCATTTTTGAGGAATTGTTGGTGCTCTCTAATATCTCACACTGACGCGTCCGGATCTATCTTATAGTGTCAACTATGTTTCACAACGCATGCACGCTCCTTCAGTTGCTCATTTGAAATTGGTTCAACAAATCCTTTGATACCTGAAAGGAACACTTAACACAGGTTTACACCTCACTTCCAATACAACTTTTGGATTGTTTGCTTTCTTTGATGTTGATTAGGCTGGCTGCTCTACAACAAGGAGATCTACCATTGGTTACTACACTTTTCTTGGCACAAATATCATTTCATGGTGTGCTAAGAAACAACACAAAATCTCTCACTCTATTATTTAAGTTGAGTATCGTGCTATGGCTAATATTGATGCTGAACTTACAAGGCTCACTTATATTCTTAAAGATCTTCACATCTCTCTTTTATCTTCGTCAATCCTCTACTATGAAAATATCATTGCTCTATATATGACAATCAATCTTGTCTTTCATTCTCGGAGCAAAAAAATCGAGTTAGATTACTATTTTGTATGCAAATGAGTTGCGCTTGGATTACTTGTCATTAAACATATGTTTTCTGATAAACAAGTTGTTGATATATTTACTAGACCTGTGTCTACGGCTGCCCTCACAAATTTTCACAACAAACTGTGCCTTCAACCTCAGCTCATTTTGTGGGAGAACATTAACAATCTACAGCCTTTGTGGAGTGATAAGGATGATACTATGAGCAAATCATTGAGTGATAAGGTTGATCGTCCTCACAAAATTATCAAAGAAAATATGGTTGGTGACAAGGACTTATAAAGAGTAACAAATTCCTATTAAAGTGGTAGTTCATTAGATGTAGTAATTTATTGGATAAGGCAAACTCCATCTGATAAAACTGTAATCTTTCCTTCCTTATCTTGTATAAGTGTTATATATGTATATATAGCTTTTTTTTAGGATTGAAATCAATACTCGTTAGACAAGATGGAATTCTTTACTGCACCTCTGCCTTTTCTCTTACAAATTCTTTATTGTACTTTTGCTTTTTCTCTTTTATTTACCGCACCTCTACTTTTTCTCTGTTAATTTATTATCTTTATCGTTAAAAATGATTGAAAAAATTCTCTGTTAAGATTAGCACGAGTTGGTTGTGTTATTAAGTGTGAATTAGTTGTGAGGAGGATGGATAGTGTCAAGAGTTAAGTGAGTCAGCTCGATCAAGTCTTTATAAAGCTATTATCGTTAATGAAAATATTGAATTTGATGAGGACCTCGCAGACGTAGACAAAGTGTGTCGAACTGCGTTAACAAATTTTTGGTGTTGATTTATATTTGTGTGTTTAATTATTCTATCTTTGACAGTACTAGAATCAATCGCGACTAAATCAGAAATTTTGTGAAATGACATTCTTTCATAATTTTAAATTTAATTAATTAAAAATAATTTATTTTTAAGTTTTATTTAACATGTAATTATCATCAATAATAAAAATATAAATACATTAATATAACAATCAAATAAGATTTTGTTTTTAGACGAAAGGAAAGCATAAATTAAAAACAAAATTTAAAAATTAAAAATTAGATTAAAAAAAAACAGAAGGTAAACCAAAACCAATTGACGCTTTCTAGATATGTCACCCACTTTTCATTATCTGTATGAAAATTCTTCCTACCCCATGTCATGCTGTGATGCATGTGTCTGCTGTGGGTCACTTTCAGACTTTCAGCTCGTCAAATCAAAATATTGTCTTACGATATAAAATTTCCCCACAATTTCTTGATGTTATTGAGTCTAATGAAGCATAATTTGGTTTGAAATCCATCTCTATAATATATTAATATTATATGACCAAGTTTATGATACAACTTGCAGAGTTTGCATTTTGCGTGTTTATCAATTAAAACGGTAGTTGAGAGTTGTTTCTAAATTTAATTACTTGAAGTATGTTTTTGTTGCTGTACTATAATAATTTATTAATACATTTATTTTTATTAAAATAAGTATTTTAAAATTAACTTTTATTTATATATTAATATAAATTTAATTATATTTTAATCATTAAATAAAAATTTATATTATGAAGATATTTTCAATGTAATTATAATTATTAAATTAATTTTATTTAATTTAGTTACAAAAATTAAATACAATTAGTAATAACTAGTTTGAATTAATTAAATATATAATATTAAATAAAATAGAAACAAAAAAATTTTAAAATGGAAAATATGGATTTGGTTGACAAAAAATATAAAATTGTCAGGTGTAAATATATTCAAATTCATGTAGTTCTACTTAATTCTTTATTTAAATCTTCTTATCTTGAAAATTATTATTTATTCATTTGTAGCATTATTTAATTATTTGTTGCCTATTATTAATTTATATCTTTTTTATTTAAATAATTCATCATTAATTTTTTAGATATTATTATTATGCATGAAAAATAAAATAAAATAATCAAAATTATATGATAACTAAATAATATTGTAAATTAAAATACAAAAACTAAATGAAGAAGATAAAATCACACAATTCAAATTATTATTCAATAAGAGTATAGTTTGATATAAAAGGAAACAATATATTGCTATTTGTTATCATTGAAGCATCCAATGGTGACGGTTAAGTGATGCACACGTTACGCTATAATGTCAACTACGATCAAACAGTCCGAGTGGCTTTTGGATTTGGATTTTTCTCTGGTAAAAAGGCTGCTCGATTGGGATGACCATTATTCTATTGTTGAAAGGAAAGCGCCCACTTTCATAACAGTTAAGTTGACTCGTAAGAACAACACGGGAAAGTGTTTAAAAAGCACAACATGGGAAGGTGTTTTTCTCCCCACGCATGCATTACATATACGTCACATACGTAATTTTCTATCTAACTAAGCCTGTATCTATTAAGTGGCAACATTTTAATTCTTGGTGCTATAACGTCAGCAACAGGGCTATGCCAACCCACACCTCTTTAGAGTCAAGAATAAATAAACATAAATTTATTGAAAATTTTAAAAATTATTTCTATAAGTAGATTTATCCTATTAATTTTCAGTGGTCTTATATTTGTTTACGTTGATATTTTTTATTCCTTAATATTTGTTAATAATAATCACAATGCTAATAAAAAGAAAGATAAATAACAAGGAATGCAAAAAATTAGTTATTTCAATAATGTATCAACGCCTACTTTTTAAATTATTCTTTAAGAAAATTCGAGAAAGTATAATTAGGCTTGACAATAAGGCCCGGCCTGAAATCAAGGGGCTAGGTCTCCGGCTTAGTTTTCCTAGGTTTAAAAAATATACAATGTCTAGCCGTGCCGAGCTTTGGTAGGTAGCCCCAGACCCAATCGGACCTCGGATTGAGCCAAACTCGTTGCCATCTTTTTTCCTAGACTAGGTCCCGTAGTTTTTCCTTTTTCACATTGAGGAAGGTTTTCTACGTAAAAAGTTGCCTGTGTTATTTATTTCTTACTGCTTAATTTCGTGTATTGATGAGTTTGTTGACTGCTGTTTTTTTTTGGATTGACTGTAATTGTTCACACAGGGAAAGGTTTATTGGCTCTAGTTTATTGCCGCTGCGTGACCGACACCTCCTTTCTCAACAAATGGAAGCTAAAATTTTCGATCCTTGAATCAAAAGCCGAATTTAAAATTTCTAACTATCAACACATTAACAAATGAAAAAAAGAAAAAGAAAACTTGCAATCGTACAAGGAAGCCTTTTCTAGGGAAGGATTTGCTGCTAAAAGTTTCGTGCAAAACTAAATAGGTTTTGCTTGCGGACATAAGTTCTTTAGTAAACATGTCTTTCTTACAGGGTTGGGACGGCTTGGTTTGGTTCAACTTCTTACATCTAATTTGAATCCGAGTTCAATTTGAATTTGTTCAAGTTGTTATTAAAAAAATATTATTCAAGTATATTACATTAAAAGAATACTATTTTATTAATTTGAATTAGACTAAAATTAAATTAGTTCGTTAATTTCTAATCAAATTAGATTAAAAATATCAACTTTTTTTCCGTAAAAGTCTTCGTTAAATGCCTAGAGCTGGTGAACAAAACTTAAAATAGGCTGAAACGATGGTTTTTCCATTCAGTTCTACACGTATTGACAACATGTCGTCTTTCTAAATCATTTTATGTTATAATACCATCTTAGTTTAGATAAGTCTCATACATTATCTGAATCAACTTAGTTTAAATTAAATCATGCATGTAGTTTAGATTGTATCAAGGTCAAATTACTTCATCTTATTTCAAATCATGTATAATACAGTGGAAGTTATAAAGCAACATATATCAGTATTACAATGCAACCTATCAACACCTCCTTACCGATTACCAGTATTACAATGTTATTATCACAACAGTCGACAGCCACAATTACCTCATCCGGGAAAATCAAGTTCAAGCCTTGTTACTTACCTGTGACTTAATTCACTTTATCGACAGAGCCATTACTGCACTATCAAAGCATTATGCCTTAACTAATGCCACTTTGTCTCCTTTAGAAAAATTTATGGAATGGCTGAAAGCAAATTAAACAATAAATTTTAGATTAATTTCATAATTAATCAACACAAATAATTAACCCTAGAATTGCAACATACTATATCCAATAATTAGATTGATAAATACCTGGAAATTTGGGAAACATCGAATCCATTGTAGTGTTCTGTAAAGCGACGTGATAGAGATACAGAGGATTTGCTACTGCTATTCCGAATCCCTTAATCAGCAAAAACACAAAAACATACAGTTCTCAATGGGGCGACTGTATTTAAAGTCGGCTAGCAGTAGGGCCTCCTGTGCACTGCAAATCATGGGCCAAGCCTACCCATCATAGCAAGCCCATGAACACAGGCCCAATGACATATTAAAGAGAGAATTACAATTGACATCTAATTAATCGAGATTTGTACAAAATAATTTCAATTATGCTAATCCACAATTATGATAAAATTCTATCATTATAACCCATGTTTGAAGATATTAAATGGTAATAGTGACAAAAATTAGGAAAACGAGGATTGAAAACCAGTTCTTCATATTAAGCAAGTTACAAGAAAACAAATTTCAATCAAGACGATGGAAAGTGTTATTTAATTGGAGCTTTTCGTATAAAGTTGGGAATGGAAGCAAGAGCTATGTATGTTTTTATACGGCACAGCAAATCTGTGCAATTCCATGTGTACATGATCTACCTTGTATTTAGGATAAGGGCGAACTATCTGAAGATTAAGCAGCTCATTAGTTGAAGAGAAAAATATAATAAATGGTCTATAGTTGCATATACAACAACTACATGGACAAAACTTTTGGCCTATGGTGGGTTGTTACTACCTTTTCCCCCACCAAGAAGAAATAAAACACAAAGGCCACCGACAGCACAGAGAAAGGAAGAAATTAATAAAGCCAAACTTTTAAGGAGTCTGGTCAAAATGGGAGTGGATCAAGGATATCTATCGGATACTATTAACTATTTGCTTATTCTATATGGAATTAACTATACGTAACAGCTATGTTTGTTTTATTTGTGTAATGCTTCTCATATTACATCAAATAAGACAAATGTAAGTTTAAGAGAACCATCTATAAAAACTCATGTGATGAAGTTATTATGAATGATTGTTACTTCATATTTTGTTTGTAATTACTACATTTATTTTATATAATAGTTCTTATACTCCATCAAACAACATAAGAGGACTACGTCTTGAATTCCATCAAACAACATGGGACTTCAAGGGAACCAACTATGTCGACTGAGGTGATGAAACTCTGTTCTATATAGGCTTCTCTAGTAACAAATGTTTTATCCTTTTCACTATAATCGATTTATGCATTAATTCTAAGCAACCAAGGGATGATGTAGTTCTTTAGAGGCATAAAAAGAAGTTGGACAAGAGAGGAAAAAATGTTAATGATGATATGTGACTTATGCATATGGATATGGATATACATTAAAAGTATATTGGTTAAACAGCTGGTCGAACAAAACTAGATTCTTATTAGGCATCTTTTGTACTATTAAAACTACATATTTATGTGAGAATCCTTCTTTTAATTTTATGATTTTACATAAGTTAATAACCTGAATTTAATTTTTTGATAGTTTGAAAATTTTTGATGATATGATAAGTTGTTTGAATTTACGATTTGAATTTGTGTTCAATATTCTTGGTCAAAAGTATTGGAATTGATAATCGATTGTTATAGCACTTGGTGGACACATGGAGATTAAATTGACTAAACAAAGTGGGAGAAAGGTATTAAATCTCGTTAGTTTTGGTAATTAGGTCGACCTAATCAAATGACGCAGACAACTTTGACATGATTTTAGGGATGAATCTTTTATTCTTCTATCATGCTACTCTTGATTGTCATGAGATGTGAGCTGAATTGGATGAATTCCATTAGTACTGGAAAAAGGATGAACAAGAACGACACTTTTTATTTAGGGTTAATTAAAAAAATCTCAAACATGTAATATCCTAAATCAATCCAACCCATTCGTTGTTGCCTTTTCTCAAACTTTACACAAACATACCTTTTTTGAAAATTTTAGATAATTTAGACAACTTCATGCCCATTAAATCCTCATTTCCTACTAACAAAAATGTAGATAACTTCATACTCATTATATACTCATTTCCTGCTGACAAAAACTCAGTTGCAAGCCCATCTCTTCTCAATACCCCCAACCAGATGCAACCTTCAATAGAAACTCCACCTCTTCCACCTCACTTAGAGACACTCCTATAGCTCACTACAAGAAAAATGTAGATTAGCGACGGAAACATAGAACGGAAAAATTTTCTTCAGAAATTAGCGACGGAAATAATTGAGTGATTTAGCGATGGTAATAATATTCGTCCCTAAATTTGGAGGGAATTTGTCCCGGTAAAATTTACAACGGACATTAGCGACGGAACAATATAGCCCGTCGGTGATAAATTACCGACGAAAAATATACCGTTGGAAATTAGAGATGGAAGTAATTTTGCGACGGTACTAATACTCGTCGCTAAATTTGGAGGGAATTCTTCGCGAAAAAATTAGCCACGGTATATGTTTAGTCGCTAAAAATGGAGGGAATTTTTGGCGGAATAAAAAAATTTGAGTTTAATTACCTACGGAAAATTCCGTTGGTAAATGAATTTAGCGAAGAAAATTTTCTTTCCGTCGGTAAAAAGGCGGGAATTATTGGCAGTATAAATTTTTTTTGAGTTTACCTACAGACATTTCCGTCGGTAGATTTTTTTTAACATAAACTCATCCGACATCTCCCTCCTACTTGTGTCTTCTTCTTCCTTTCTTCTTCTTCCTTCTTCCTACATCTTCTCTTCGGTTTTCTTAGAGCCCATTTCTCTATTGTGGACTCTTTTTCTGCTCGACAACATTGTCTTCTCCGGCTATTGTCATCGTGTCCTTCGGTAGAGGTATTTTTGCAACTACTGTCTTGTGTTTTTTCATATATTATATGAAAGTTAATTTGGGTATTTATTACTTTCATTTATTTGTATATTTTATTATTGGAAAATAACTTTAAGGTATAAATGTTAGTGATAGAAGAGACAAGACGTGATTTTAGTTGTGATGTTGAGATAAATTTCTGATGCATGTAAGGTGTTTGATGAAATGTCTATTATTTGAAAAAAATGATTTCAGTTCTTTAGTTTCAGTTCTGTTTTAGTATGAATTTCAATATTTTAATTCTTTTGATTGAAATAATTAAGTTCTCTCCATGGTGGCTTCAAGAGAAACTAAACACTTTGCAGGTAAATTTTAAAAAATAGTTTTCAGTAAATTTACCGACGGAAAAAAATTCAGTTGGTAAATATATTGGATTTTACCGACGGAATTACAAAATCCGTTGGTAATTTTCTGACAGAAGGATTTACTGACTAAACAAAATAACCGTCAGTAAATTTACCGACGAAAATTTTTACCATCGGTAATTCCGTCGATAAATTTACCAACGAAAAATTTCCGTCGTTAAATTTACGAACGGCCATATCTCCGACGCCTTTTTCTGTGAATAAATTTCGTCGCTAAATAAGCTTATCGATGGAATATATACAAATTCCGTTGGTAAATTCCATCGCTAAACTCTATTTTTCTTGTAGTGGCTCTAAAAGATTCAACCTAAGTCAAATGGTCTTAGCTTTAGAAAGTAGGTGATATTAAGCCCAATGCTAAAAATCAATACTTTCAACCTAGCAAATCTGAGGAGCAACAAGTCGTGACACCCCCTAGAGATCCTAAAATAAGGCATTGCAAGTTGGGAGTTAACTCTTATTAGCTACTTCTTTGATAAAAGGGTCTTTTATCTACCATAAAAGCCTAGCTTTAGCTACCCAATGATAGTTTGGCATCACTAATTAATAAAGAAGACTTCTTCTTCTTCAGATTCCCCAACAAAATTAGTACAATGAAAGTGGTTGACGAAGGTCCATAATATGTTATGAATAAACTGATCTTACTTTAGTTAAAGATATCAAATCAACAAACATGCTAGTGTAGATATATGTGCATAGTGTTCCACTTCAATATTATGCGACCAAAGGCCTAAACTACATTCGAAGCTATTTAGGGAAACTATTATATATGGATCAAGTAGCTATAGAAATCAAAAGAATTAATTATGTTGGGATGTGTGTGTTAATTAAAGTATTGAGGGACCTACCTAGTGAGATACCAATAATGAGGATAAATAATGACTTGCAATATGAGGAGGACATTGTAAAAAAACTTTATGTATGGAAACCAGAATCTCTTTCTAAGAAAGTTTGGAAATTAACTAAAAAAAGTATTCAATATTGATGGAGACTATAAGTTAACTAGTAATACTAAAATCTAAACCTACAGGAATGTAAAAGGGTTGAAAGCAGTAGAGGAAAACTTGATCTAGATTAATTAAGAATAAAAAGGTGATGGTGAGGTAACTGTGAAAAAATAAAGGATATACTATTTATATAACTAGAAGAAAAAGGCGTAAGTAGAAATTGATGTTAATAAGAAAAATAAAGAACATATAAGCAAAGGGAAGGAAGTGCATGATAGACCAGAAATACTAGGTAAATAGGATGGTTTTTTTATTCCAAGTAGAAGGAAATCTATTAGGAAGAAGAGGATTTATTCTCCTATAAGATAAATATTTATTATTGCTTGGAATGTAAGGGTTATGAATTCCCCTTCCAAAGAATTAGTTAATAGAGATTTTGTATACGAAAGTAAGCCTAAGATATTTGGCATTTT
>JAOTIZ010000009.1:24251049-24269903 GCA_027123425.1 Erythroxylum panamense
CACATTCTATTCTATTCCTCATCTTTTCTATTCCAAAGAATAACTATTCTATTCCTTATCTATTCCATTCTGTGAACCAAACAGGCCGTGAGAGAAAACCGAAATGAAAGACAAAAAGGTTCTTCAATGGCAGTGCTTATGAATTCTCTTCATCAGCTTTTCCAAAGACCACAACCATGAAAGGATATGTCAAAATTACAATCTCTAACCCAGAAAGGAAAACAAGCAAAAAGAAGACAAGAAAAAAAAGGAAGAACTAATAAAGGTTAGCATACAAGTCAAGGAGCATTCCCAAACTCGAGAGATGGTTGGGTTCTTGTCATTGATGCAGAAGGCATTTTACTTCTTCCGATCCAAGTCATAACGAGGGGCACACCTCTCTCAGAAGCTCCCTCCATGTCTTTCATGATCTTACTTCTTACTAGCTTTAATGATGTGACCAAAATCAGACCCAACAAAAGCAGCCCAACAGCTCCTGCTACACATCCAACCACCCACCTTATCCAGCCCTTGTCTCCCTTCTTTTCAGGCAATGGAACAACGACTGCAAAATGCCCATCACCTTCTGTGAAACAAAACATCTCTTTAGTTATGTTCCTGAATTGGACCAACCCACCTTCCACAAATTTCACACATTTCGGCTCGCCTTTGTAACCATCTGTTGTCGTGGTCCGAGTTAAGTTAACCAAAATGGGTTCACCCATTGCTGAAAGTCTGAGAGTTTCATTGCCTAAAAGCAACGAATTTGAAGCATCGTAAGCTGAGAAACCAACAACTGGACTAACAAAAGAATAACCAGGCACGTGATAGTAAGAAGAAGACAAATTTCCCAGGTTTTGGTACACTATAGCTAGTCTCTTCACGTATGGGAACGCAACAACTCCTGGTGGAAAGTAGAAGTAACTGAATTTGGCTCCCTTTTCCCTGAGATTCCCGCTCCTAACTCTAACAGCTGAGATGTTCATGCCAGTGAAATTTGATGGGAGGTGAACGTCGAATAGAATACCTGTACGATGATGTACTAGTTCTTTCATGGTGTATTCCTGAAACACTGCATCTAGGGACTCAGGATCCATATTGCTGTCTGAGCCATAAACTCCGCGCGACAACATTAATATCACAGAAAGAATCGTGTAGACGATGTGCAACCTTCCGTCCCAAACCATCAGGATTGTCACTGAGACCCTTCTCATGGTTTACATGTTTCTTAACCACAGGAACAGAGCTCATCAATGCACGCATGCCATTGAAAGAATGGATGTATACTCCAAAAGCGATTCAGGGTCAGCTCTCTTTTTCTGTTGTATGAATCCAGAAATGGGATTAACGAGAGTCGCCTCTTCAAATCCCTGGAAAAGAAGGATTGTCGATTCTTAATCAGTCAAGCAAACTGATGGGGCACAAAATTCCAGATACTCTTCAAAGTTGTATCAAAATCGCCGCAAAAAGGAAAAACTGCAGGAGATCAAACCAGTTTTGTCATGAAATCATAGCAATTTAGTAGGAACAAAAACGGATCTAGGCTGAAGAAAAAAGGATACAAGGGAATATGAGTCACAAAGAGAAGTGGCAAACTGGCAATGTCTTCGATGTCGTCGGAAGCCAATCCAGATTAGACTGGCACCCGAAGCCTACTTTAACCAGTTAATGTTGTTCTGATATGTCCCAAGGTCTGTAACATTTAGCTTTGTGACTTCCTATACTCAATCTGGGACAAACAATGACAACGAAGCAGTGGAGTAGATGTTGTTCAGAGGTCCCAAAATGACGGAAGTTCCTGTATTGCTGCTAACTCCAAAAATAGACATTTGTTGTTTATGTTGTTATGCTAAAAAAAAACTAGTCTGTTTCGAAAGAAACTTCCTCATAACTGAGTCTTTAGGGCACTTTCATTGTTTGCTAAGGTCCTTGTCTCAAATTGCACCTCAAATATTACTTTTCCTTTTGTTTCTTAGCGTATTAATTACACATTTGTGTACATGCAAAGTTATTAAATATGAATGTACATTTTTATAGTATTAAACTTTCTAAATATATGTAAAAGTTCACAATGCATATATTTCGTCTTTGTTTTTGAAACCAAAGTTTAAGAAAATGGATTTTTCTGAAATATTGAAAACTAAAAAAAATTCTTTTTCGATAATTTTAAAGATCATATAACTTTTTAAAAATTAAACTATAAAAATATTTGTGTCTTTTACCTTATATTTAATAACTATTAAATGATTATATTCATAATATATATTTAAATAAATATTATATATATAATGTTTTCATCATCATTAACATCCAATTGAAGTCCTGCTGAAGTGTTAAATCTAAAAAATTATATATATAATACATATAAAATAAATACTTGAATATATATAATATCTCATAAATTTCAAACCACAAAAGCATGTTTATTAAACACAAGAAGCACTATAATGAATACATTTGGAAAAGTCTTTACAGGTCGTTTCGAAACTAATAAATTGGATTCAATTCATTAATTTTATATAATTGAATTCAATTCATACGTTTGAAATGTTAAAAAGAGATGACTTGAATTCAAACCACAGATTTGAATCTCATTTTCTTTATGAATTCAATTCACATATCAAATGATGCGAATTGAATTCTGAATTGAAGAATCAATTTTTTTAAAAACATTAAAAAAAAATTAAATATACACATCATAAATATAAAAATTACTATAAAATATATACACATTGATTACATACTATTTTTAGTTAAGGATAAAAAGGTTATATAAGGTAGTTGAATTCATTTTTATTGTGTTCCAAACATTGTAATTGAATTCAATTTTAATATTTATAGATTTATTTTTAACAGTATAAATCGAATTTAATTCAATCTCACAAATATAATTAAATTCAATTCGTTAATAAATCCAATTATAAAGATTCTAAACGATCTGCTAAAGGGAATATAGAGAAGTGATATACCTTATGTACTAAAAAGGTCCATTTAAATCTCACGGAGCAGGAGCTCTCTTACATTGTAATCCCCCTTACATAACATAACTGCGAATGTTTTGTCGTACGTTGCAATACAGGTGGACGAAGAGTATAGCCGTCAATAGTTTCGTCAACATCAGAAAATGCGAAGAGGGACACTGGACCGGGCTATTTCTATTAACCCATCGAGCCCAAAATTAATCCGGCCCAGTCAACTCAGGTCTCTCAGCATATCCCAGCCCATTATGTAGTGGGTAGTGAGAGGTAGAGGACATCTCAAACGTGGATTTCAGATAGGGGAATGAACCAATCAAGAAGATTGCCTCCTCCACGTGTCACCATCACAACCAATGTCTTAAACTCAGTAGTACACAAAAGGATAAATTTTGAAAAATAAAAGTATGAAAAAAATACTGCGAAAAGCTCAGCAGAGAAGAAAATTTTGGACCAAGGACTCCCAAGTCAAAGGCGAAGTTAAAGAGACTCAAAGCGTCGGGGCAGCCACTCACTGAAATCCAATGGCAGCGACGGTGTATGCGGCGGCGACATCCTCCTCAGTCACGGCGTTGTCGCCACGTGTCCCCACCTCCACCGCAGCTGTTCGCTGCTCTGCGCTACCTTATCTCCGACCTCGCTTGCCCAGCCATTCGTTTCCATCTTCTATCAAGCAAGTCTCAGGTAGTCTTCCACGTTCCGACATTATTGTAATCGGAGTTTTAGGAAGTATGAACAAGAAAGACAAACCTGGAAATCTCAGTTTTATCAAAGACGAACAAGAACAGCGTTTGTGTGTGTGTGTGTTTTTTTCTTTGTGAAGGTCTGGTTAACTAATATTTTTGTTTACCAATATGTTGTTTTAGCCTTTAAGAAATGCTTTAGAAGAGATTGTCTTCGTTTGGATGTAAGGAAATTTTTAAGTTCTTGTTATGGTAATGTTGAGATTTAACAGACGATGGACATAGAAACAAGATACTATTCTATCTGATTCACCTATGTGATCATGTTGCCATTTATTACCAATATATTGGAGATAATTTGACATTTACCCTTTTAATGCGTGCATTGAAGCTCTAACTTGTTTGACCATTGCTTTTGTGAATTGAGCTTAAATACTTGAATTGACTTTACATTTCGAGCAGATGCCCGTAGATCTTCTTCTTTCTTGATCAGAGCCACAGAAGAGTCTAGTCCTGTTGATGCCAGTGAGCTTTTCACAGACCTCAAGGAAAAGGTATGAACGTAAGCAGATTCTCGGTAGCTTCCCATACTTTGTAATGCCCTTACCCTTAACCTCTAAATACGAAATCATGAATCTAAATTGGCTTCATTTATCGAAATCCAGTGGGATGCAGTTGAGAACAAATCCACTGTCATTCTGTATGGAGGTGGGGCAATAGTTGCTGTTTGGTTATCGTCAATTGTTGTTAGCGCAATCAACTCTGTACCTCTGGTAGGTGATAAGTTCCAAGTAAATACGAGTCAGATAAATGCTTTCCCTGTTCTTAATTCAGTTGTGCTTATTTATATCTGTCTCCAGCTTCCAAAGATCATGGAGTTGGTTGGCCTTGGTTACACTGGTTGGTTTGTCTACAGATACCTTCTCTTCAAGGTAAGAAACTCGTTTGATCAACTCTCAAGTCCTATTCTCCAATACTGAATTTGTGATGCTTGAGTATATCCTACCTGATCAGTCCAAAGTGAACCAAAAGAGATGAAAATAGCATACGTAGAAAAAGCACTTCATTCCACTTTGATTTCTGGAGATTGGAAGTTATAGAGTACTGCATAAAGCTCAACATCTAAAAACATATAGAACTTTGAGATTGACCTATATATATCTACTCTGTATTTAGGAGACATTGAAGATAAGAATCAGACTTTTTGGGTGGTTTTGTGATATCTGACAAAATATATCACTAATTGTGTAATCCCTCTTTCAGTCAAGCAGAAAAGAGCTTGCCTCAGATATTGAAGCACTAAAGAAAAAGGTAGCTGGAACCGAATAGACCTACAATGGTTGGTAGGCAAATTTGTCCTGAATCTTCGCTTGTTTTATTTTGGGATTCTACATCCATTGTGTAATGACATATTCCTATTCTCTGTTGAAAGTTAGAACTCTGCTCCGTTTTGGTAATTGTATCCCCCATATATAATGGCCATGCACTCCTAACTTAATCTTCTTCTACCCACTGCAGTATTGTTCAGCAATCTATGTGCATTCTCAAGATGAATAAACTGCAATTTTTTAAAAAACTTTCTTTTCCAAAATTACTGAGTAATATATAGTAGGTATTGTATAAACCGGAGAATACACATGATAATCTAAAATTTATATAATTCAAATAATTGCAAAACTTCGGAGTATGACGATGATGATGAAATAAATTATTTAAAACGAACTAATAATTTAAAGTAAAGTAACAAATTCGATTTAAATGACATTCACAAGCTTTTAACTTCTAATCAATAATCCTTTAGGATGAAGTTATGGTCTTCCTTAAAGCATGTAGTGGAAGTTCTCAACCATTAGCATTTCTTTCTTAAACCAGTGCCTTCTTAGCAAGGTTACAAAAGGCAGTATAGAGAAATAGCAGAACTAAATAGCAACATTTGTGTAAAAGGTATACACAGATGCAGTCCAACAGCATATGCTGGATGGTTCTGAAATTACAATTTAATGGCCAGCCAGAAAAACAAGCCCATACAGGATGTGGTTCCACATGTACATTCCCCTAGCCATTTCCAGGCATAGTTCAGGCCGAAACAAGTAGGTGACATTTCAGTAGTAGCTCAGTGGAGGGCGCCTCCCTTATTACAGTACATAAGTGATTAGACTTGAATGGAAAGCCAAAAGGCGTAGAAATCTACCCTTGGGAACTTGCTTCGAAGAGTGTCAATGCCTAATGGCGAGGTCAGGTCGAATGGTGAGCTCGGCTCTAAGATGCAGGACCCCATTTATAAAATAGGGACTGTCCTCAGCCATGAATGAAGTCCAATGCATGGCGAACAAGTTTCTATAGCCAACTGCTTTGCCCCCAGTGAAGGTGTAGTTGCCTTTATATTTACTAATAAATTCTTCTGTTGGCTTCGACCTTGCTGCAAATTCATAGTCCACTGCGAAACTCACTGAACCTTTTTCCTGCATCCCCAAAAACAATCCAAAACAATGGAAAGAGCTCTGCTGGTCCATGTTGCAATGTGCCGACAAGAAGAACCCTTGCCCACCCAGGTGGAATGCTTGAGAATACACCCGTCCACATGGAAACAGATTTGCGCACTCATCCCGCTTCAAGTCCAGGTACACAACACACTGCTGCCTTGGTAATTCAAATTCTACCACTTTTACAGGCCTATACTTATAAGCACGTTCCACAAAACGTCGATTCAAGGCTGCAGACTCCTCTGCTGCCAGGGTTCGTTGTCTGTGTGGAGCCTCGGCCTTGAAAAACAAAGCCTCAAGCACAAGTTTAGATGCAACATCATGATCAAAATCGCTACAAGTTAACACCTTCTTGAGCTTGCGACAAGTCATGTAGGGAAAACGAATGAAACGAGCTAGGCATGAACCCAGTACTTCACGTCGCTCCTCCAGCCTTGGGTACTGACATCGAGCCCATTTTAAAACAAAGTCATATACAGCATCTTCAGAGGCAACTTGCAGGTCGTCGCTGGATAATATTGCCTCGATTCCAGCTAAAGGCAATGCCATCACCTCTTCTTGGGCCCTAATCATTAGTAAAAACAAAAAAATGAGCGCCTCCAAAAGAATTTCATTCATAGAATTCAAGTGCAAGCTCAGCTGAAGATTCTTTTATCTTCTCAAATGTCATTAGCATCATCGTCCTTTATAACGATAAAGGACCAGTCCAAACTACTCATTATAAGCCCTTGATAAGGACTGCTAGCCATTACATGAAAATGAGGAGATGAAAGAATTCTGGCACTGATGCATTGACCAATGAGAAAGATTTAACCAAAGAAAAATGGAAATCAAAAGAAACTTACTTGGTCATGTCCTTATAACGGGCTGCAAGATACTGCTTAGCAGCATCAGTCAATGGCTGAACTGCTTCAGCCATTAACACACTAGAAGGAAGCTCCAGATAAAGTAAAGCGGACTCTGGTGTCATAGGCATGTTCCGCAATAATCTGCTGCAATACCTCATGCATGAAGCAACCTCAAACTTGTCAGCAGCCATTAGTACATCAAGCAATCCAGTAGCTGTTGTAGTTGACAAGGTATTGCTGTACATGAAATTCAGAAGCTCCATGAGGGCCGATTCCTCTGTTTCAGGACAAGATAACATTAAAACATGGTGAGAAACTTTTAATCTCAATATTCAGTCTGATCTTATATCAGAACTGAAAAGCCCATTTTGGAATAATTTTTTGGAACAAGGAGGATTTGTATGATGATCTTAATAATATACAGGTGTAATGAGGGCTAAAGCTAAAAAATAGACAAAGAAGAAAACCACAGTAAATTATCAAAAACCATTATTGTTCCATAAATAACAGGTTTCCCAATATTAACTAGTAAGCCAATTAAAGTACAGATTTCTGTATGGACAGATGAACAATAGTATCTGTAATAAAAATGATGAAAATGTTGCATACCATTTGCATTAATTCTAAGTGTAACATGTCGTTGCTCCGACTCTCTCATCCCATTTGAGAATAGCTACACAAATGCAATAAAGGAGTCAATCAGTAATTTTCTTACTGGAAAGATCTAATGACTTTGCTTATGAGTCCAAAAAAGGATGCAAATCAATTCTGACCTTATAGAAAAATGGACTTTTGGCAGCTAAAATAGGAGAGCTAATGTGTAATGTTACAACTCTGACAACTGTAGAACAGTCCACGTTCCATTTTGGCTCATTGCCATCTGCAGCTTCATCACCTGTCGGGGTACCCAAAATAAAATAAAATAAGCCAATCTAAAAGCTCTGAGTAGTTTGAAGAACAAACAGCGAATCAATGATGGAATTCCTTTAGAGACAAAATTAAAATGGTATTCCCAGAGATGACGAGACTATGATACATAAAAGGTAACTGTTGTTTTATTAAATTCACCAGGGATAAAAAAGAAAGAGTTCAAACTAAAGAACTTTATTTGCTCCCCCAACAATCTCAAGTATGCCTTTTTGTGTCCCTTCAAGAGGAAAGCATTATGAATTGACGATGATTTCCTAGGTTTCTATCTGGTTATCTAGATAATAGTGTTCCAACGCACGTCCCTATCATGAATGTAGGATATTATATAGAAGCTCCAGATGTAGGCCACAACAAAACTTGTCTGAAGATTTATGCGTGTCAAAGTTTTAAATCAATAACTAGGTTAAAGAACTCAGGGTACCTGAAGGAAACTCTTCTATCATTGCCTCTGGTTCCTCATCTTGATTCTCACTACCAACACAGTCATCCATATCAGGTTGGTTGCAAGTTAAGATCTGCTCCTCTGCACCTATAGACAGATCTGCTGCAGGTGAACCCCATTACAAACATTCATTAACATCATAAAAGCCATAAAGCAGGCGCTAGGTAAGTAATACTGATGGGAAGAAAAACCAAAACTACAATTAGAAAGGAAGAAAACACATGGAAGTGCTGATATATATTACACGACAAATACCACAAGATATGGAGGAAATTAAGATGAATATATGCATTTTTTGCAAAACAAATTTATAAAAGAAAAAGCATTCCTTTCTCAGTACAATGACTTCAAAATTCACTGGGACGGATCTCCGAAATAATTAATTATCAGATCCATCTGCCACTATGAGACTGGAAAGGAAACTAAAAAATTTGCATTAAAAAACAATTAAAGTTCAAGCTACATATAACCCTATTTTCTGGACATTTCGGTCTCTCAAATTTTATATTACATAGTCAAACTACATTACAAGAACTCTTCTTTACACTCCCATTTCATGCCCTAATTTTATTATTTCGTGAGCTAGAAATTATTGAAAAAACCACAAAGTACGAAAACTTCCAAAATTTGTGAAGAAAAACACTAAAAAGATATAACGTTGGGAGGGAACACAAACCGTTATCCTTCTTGATATCCTCTCTCCGTCGCTTACGGTGGCGAGCCCAGTCAGCGATGCTAGTGCACCCATCGCCGTCGGGTCTGTCATCGGCCGACCCACCCATAATCTCAATTTGTAGAAGCCGGTCGGAGAAATTACTGTCATTAAAAGCGAACCTAAAATCCCCATCCGAAGCAGAGCCCGCGCGCGAATCATCAGACTCCATCTCCGTTCTCGGGTCGAACAGATCCGTATTCGACTTTGTCATGGATCCCCTCTCTCCCTCGCTTTCACTGCAAAACAAGAACAAAAGTGAACAAACAGAATTGAAAGAAAAGAAAGCGAAACCCTAACATTTGCAAAGTGGGAGAGCTGACCTGGCGACTACCCAACACGCGACAGAGAGGGAGCGCGTGGAGATCTTGGGGTCGATCAATTTAGATCCTATCCTATTCCTCGGAGCCGCGTTTCGAGAGTTGGAGCTCCGAGAACACGGTGATTAAATAAAACTTGTTAAAGAACAGAACATGACAGAACAGAACGTAACAGAAGTAGTTTGGTTTGTTCGAATTGATTGTTACACAACAAAGTCAGCTGTGGCTGTGGACTAGGACTTTGCATTTTACGTTATAATTATCAACGTATTCTAGTGGTTGCCGTTTAATGACCTCTTGATTTCGTGTTCTCAAACTTTATTAGCTTACCTTTCTGTCTTCAGGTTTGGTTGGTATTTCAGTTCAGGCATGAATCGATTTGAAGTCGAATTAACCCAACAGTTCGTAATTTTTAAGCCTTTTCTTAAAATTAAATTTTAAATGATATTACTTTTTAATAATTAAAATTTTAATTTTAATTTTAAATTAATTAATCAAAACGATGATAGAATATAGATCCAATTATATGGGAAAAGCAAACGGTGGGTCAAATACGTTGGCCAAAGACTTAATTTTTCATAAGAGAAAAAGGAATTCAATAATCAATTCCTCTAATCTCGGCCTTTGTTGTTATGTCAATCGTTTTCTTGACAATGACATGTTACTATGGCCTTTCTGTACATAAATATATAATTGAGGTGAAATAAAATAGAATTAGAATAGAAGGGACAGAGGATTTAAGGGATTCTTGACAAACTAATATGCTTACATGATGTTAAAAATTAAAGTTAAAAAAATAATTTGTATTAGAATATTATAAAATGGCATACAATAACATTAAAATTAAAATTCAACTAAAAATAAACTATTAGATTAATTAATTATGATTTATAAATATTAATTAATTTACTATCGCTAATCAAGTCAATTTAATTTTTAATAATAAGAATTATTAAATTAAAAAATTAATCAATTTAAAATTTTTATAATTGAAATAATTATTTTTTAATCCTTATTAGGTGAACTAGTGACAAATTGGTATTAGAAGTTCTTCGAGGAGTACAAGTCGCAACACCAAACTCACCCCAAAGACTTTAGGTTGAGATTAGTTGAAAATAACAACTTGTTGAGCTATCTAAAAGATTTTTTAAGTAAGATTTGTTAGGAAAAAAAGAGAGGAGCATGTTAGATCCATTGACATTAGATTTCAATCATTCATTTAACTATCAATTATTAGTGCATCAAATAATTTATTTGTTATTATAAATATATATAACCAATAAATAATTTTATTTGATATTCAATTATTGTGAGTTCTTAATAAATGTAAATTATTCGAACCAAAATTACAAATAAAGACAATTATAAATAATAAAATTGTAATTATAAATTACATTTAATGGATTACATTATAGAGTGATCTACAAATTAACCTGATATTGCAATTATGATAATGATTAGAATTTATAATTTAAATTTTTTATTTGTATAAAACTCATTATTAGTTTGTATTAAGAAAATTATTAATTACATATAATAATTTGTAAACTATGTGCTCTTGATTAAATCACTTAACTTGCAATCTTATCTTTGAATACATATTAGGTAAATGATCACTAAATTAATACAGTAAATTATGTAATTGAGTAAACTATTTACGTCTTTGTCTTGTGTGTCTACCCACTACCGACGGAGTCAACCAGGAACCACCGGCTTCAAAGTCGTGGGGTAGGTCTCAGAGTTGAGGTCTCGAGCTTTTGAGGTCCTCCCTCGCCGAATAGAACACGTTTCCAGGCAGTCTGAAACTTTGAATTGATTCAAAGTTTCCAAAGTCGGGGTAGAAATCTTGTCCACCCCGTAAATATAAAACATACTAAGTTGTTGTTCAATGACGTTAACCTTACGTCGCCTCCTGTTTCTGACCAACCAGACGCATGACTTTCAGCTCCCGATCAACTCGTCAAAACCTGGACCAACAAAACAAAGAAAAAACAAGAAAGGCATCACATCAATATTTTTCAGTATTGAACATAACCGAGATCTCTTCAAGGAGAAGGAAGTAAGTTAATAGAAAACACAAGTTCGGAGCTCCCTTCAATCCAATAAAGGACAGGGGAAGGTAAACAAGTCTCCTCGTTCATGCAAACCCTTGAACTGTGACACTAAAACGATTGCTGAACACATGCATGCAGTTCAGAGGCATCCATGAATCAGCAGACATGTACGTGCCTTCTCTTCTCCCCTTAGATTGGACCAAAGGGAGCTCCAGTCCACGTTTACTTAAGGAATGAACTGTATATATAGTTTTGATGACTTCAGAGTTTAGCGTGAATGGCTGGAGATGGAAGAACAAGATGCTTAATAAGCTGGTGGCTGTAATGGGGCTTTTATAATGGGAGCTTGGTCTGGCTAGTGAAAGTCATAGGACTACAAATGGCAAGAATCTCATGTAAAATAAAAGACATTAATGGGGAGATTGTGAAGATCTGTTGAGAGGAGACAGATTTTGTGTTAAAAGGAACAGAAAGCAAAATCTGAAAGTCTGAAAAAAAAAAAAAAGGGTTTTGGCATATGGCAACAGGAGCATTTGTAGGTTTAGTTCTTCATGGGAAATCCAGGAGAGATTGTCACCATCCAAATGACATAAGATTAACGCAGACAATTCCTTTTCAAGTGTAATATTTGTTGATTTAATGTTGAGATCTCCCAAGAACGTTATAATAATAAAATTATTAATTTGTTTTATTTAGTGTATATTAAATAAATTTTTATAAATATATAATGACTCATCAATTATTTTTTTAAAAATAAATCACATATATTAATAGACCACTTACTATAATAATTTTTTAACTAAAGTAGCCTTAAGACACAATTAACTATTAGGAATTCAAAATCAACTAGCCCGAGAATAAGTTGTGAAGGCTAGAGATGTGTACCGAGAGGCTAATCGAGTTGCGGATTAGTTAGCTACTTATGCCGCTTTACTAGAACTTGGCATCCATATATTTTAAAACCTGCGTATGAATTGGCTATCTATCCTCATAGAGGATGTTTTAGGAGTGTCTCTCCCCCGCTTAGTTACTTAAGGTTTCACGTATCTCCGTTATAATAAAAAAAATTTCAATGTCTTCAATTTTGACAAAGCTCCGAGGAAAACTTCGCAAAATTTTATTTTAATATATGATATTGTTAAAAATCGATCAATTTATTAATTAATGAGTTCTTATAGACTAAAACAAATTGATTAATTTTTATTTAACAATCTCTTTTTTAATTTAACTTTAAATTCTTCAATAGGTAAGAACAATCTCTTTCAAATATATTTCAAATTCTTAAATTCTATTCAATCTTTAGTCAATTTTATTACTATTATTGTTAAAAACTGATCAATTTATTAATTAATTGATCACTTTTTATTAATAAAAAGTTCTTAAAACTTAAATAAATCAATTAATTTTTATTTAAGTACATTTTTTTCAATTAAACGTTAAATTCTTCGATGGATAACAATAAACTCTTTCAAATAATATTTTGAATTCTTAATTTTATTAAATCTTTAGCCGATTTTATAAGTATCTAATATCGATTTAACCTTTTAAATTTCAAAATTTCTTTTCTTACCGATTTAACTTTCAGTATGGTTTTTAAAACATTGATCACGAATTTTTGTAATAACCACATAATAATATTGAATCTCTATTTTACTATAAATAAAAGAAAAAGGTACAAGTATTCTAATGTGTTTCTTACGTTTGTCCAGAGTATCAATACCTAAAAATTGTTACAAGTTTATTTTAGAAGAAAGAACGAAATTCCCAAACAAAAAGAATCCCTCAAAAAGAAGTGTCCACAATGATTTGATTATATTCAATTTGATGATGTATTAGCAGAATATTTCGACCATTCTTTTGGAAAACAAGATTCGAGAACGACAACTATGGAATCGCCAATAAGATTAAGAAGGTTACTATACAGGCTTTAGAATGGAACAAAATCAACTATGATTTGACAGAGTCCAGGTGTCTTATTGTGTCTAATAAATCTCAGTCATTTATTTATGTAGGTCTCACGTAGGTCCTGCATAAATAAGTGCGGGTCTCACATAAATGAATAATTGAGATTTTATGGGACACAATAAGACACCGTAAACTGAACAGAAGATCTTGTCTCGATTTGACATGTATTCCTCTCCGGGGACTCTTCCAACACTTGCGTTCTCCAGAAGTCATCAGAACTTGGAACGCATCTGATTCAATCTAAGAATTTTAAATTAATCTCATGAAATTATATATATTATATATTTCTCTCTTAATGTGTTTCTTTGGTAACCCAATTAGCAAGAAATGTTACACAACCAAACTCTTATCAAAAGTTTGATGCTCCCAATCTCTCTTGTTTTGGTATTACCAAACTTGAAGTTATTATTTTTCAAATACACATAAAATATTTGAAAATAAATAATAATATCTAAAGGACATATATATTTTAGGAACATTAACTTTAATTTTATTGATATATTCTAATATAAAAGATTCTTATTGTAATATTTTATCTCTATGTTTCGATTCAATAAAATATTTTTATTGATTTCGATTGTAACACACTTAAAATAAATTATTTATAAATATGTTTGTTTTTGTTTGAATTCACATCTAATTACTAATAAAAATTTCAAAATAACACGTTTTATGTCTACAACAAAAAAAATCTTCATCAAATTCTCGCTAATAATTTTTGCTAACGCTTTAGTTTCGTAACGAAAAACTGTTAGACCATGCTTAGTTTTCATAGAGCAGCAATAATTTTTAGAAAATAAAGAAGAAGGAAAACAAAATCCATAAACAAGAAGAATAAACATGTTTATATAGATTTAAATAAGAGTAAGCATCTGTTTGTTGGGCTTATATTAGTAGAGTTTTTGTCAGTAAAGCTTTTTTCTATAGATTTTTTCTTAGAAGATTTTTTTAAAAAAATCAGTTAACTGTTTTGTTGTCATTTAAAAAAGAATTTTTTGAAAGAGCTTCATATAGTAGATTGTTTGACAACATAAAAATAAAAGACACTTTTAATTTTAACTATATTTTATTTTGTAATAAAATTATTTATGCATATAAATATTATTTAAAGAATATTAAACAAATCACAATATATTAATTATTATATAATTTTAAACCATATGAAATATAAATGAAAATATATCTAACCAAATCTTTTATATGGATTATAACATAATAAAATAATATAAAAATAAATATTAAAACGTATAAAAAGCCAAATAATATTATATAAATCTCAAAATAAATATTCAAGTTGAGTAAATAGTTAAATACATAATAAACAGGAAGATGAGTTTATTAGTATTGTAGGAATTATATATAAAACATAAGAATAAAAGGGAATAAAAATAGGCTCATTAATTGATTTGAAAATTCTACCGAAAAAGTCATTTCAGAGGCATTTTTGAAGCTTCAAATTTGAGTTTCTTACAAAACTGTATTTAGTTTATCAAAAAAGTCATATCTATTAAAAAATACTTTTTTATTTTACAATCAACATTCATAAAAAAAAAAAGACTTTGCGGTGAAAAAAGAAACTCAAGTCCATTCAAGCAAACACTAAATGTATCTCCACTTGATTTATTCAATTTTCTATTAATAAAAAGTGATGTGAAGCATTTAAATAAAAGACTAATAAAAAACTTTTTTTCCAGAGTGATTAAATAAGAAAATTCTTAAAACTAAATGACCAAAAGTACATTATCTCTAATTCATAAATTATATTTGTTTGGTAATCCACTTAATTTATTAAGAAATAAAATCGATTGAATTGTAGTTAAAGCAGGTTGAACCACTTATTACTAACACTGTGTTCCCGAAGTTATGCCAAACTCACCAACTTATATTTTGTTTTGGTACTTCAAAAATGTTGATGTTGAGAGAGTGGGAGGTGTATGTTGTTCCACTTTCAACACTGTTTTAACTTATCGCATCTACATATTTATATAACTCTCACATAAATACATGAATAAAATGACTTAGAATAGAGTTAAAACAGCAAAAGTGAAACAGATGATCTTATCTCTTGTTGAGATGTTAAAGTGTGATAAGCTCACTTATACCACACCTTTATTCCAAAATGATTGTACTAATTGGGACTGCTGTTACTAATCGATGGGAATCCCATTGTTTTGGAATTAAAGCATTCTTGTGTCCAGTTATTGCCTTAGACAACGTACCCACACCACAAAGTATTATAGTTTTCATACGGAATAAAGTGGATTACATACTAGAAAATGAGGCATAATTATAATTAGCTAATGAAGAATAAAGCGATTTATTTATATATGAGATACAAAATCGGTTCATTGAATAAAATTGACACATATATATATTAAACAATTCTATATATTCACATTATAGAAAGTAATTAACAACCACTTAGAAATGTCACTATGTCGTCATTAACGAATAAATACTTGCCCAATTAAGGCAAATCATAGAGTTAGTAAAAAAAATAAAAAAAGAAGATGGTATCTTATATGCTCATATCATCATCAATATTTAATTATTTGCCACTTTTTCAATATTGAATAATTGACTAATGTCTCTTAGTGATGGACATATTGATTTAAACCAAGTGTACAATGAGAAATGAGTAACATATCGCAATTGCAATTCACAAACAACTATATTTTCCTGCTAATCATAGGTTAAATAATTCCATTGGTGGTACTAATTATCACAGGTTAATTGGTTTAAACATTTTGATGTATAACAAAAGTTATAAGCTTTTAGAAGAAAATATTTCATGAATTTTAATTTTTAAGTTAAATATATGAAGAATTATGAGAACAAAAGAGGATTTTAATTTTAATTTTGCCAAGAATTTTAATACTTTTATTAATTAACTATTTATCACCACAATTCAGAATTAATTATTAAAAACACTGAGAATAGAAATTATATACATGATGGGCCTAGCGATGAAACATACTTGTGAGCTTTGACACAATACTTCAACCCAAAACCTTAAAGCATTAAGTTTACAGGTCCTTCCTACTTATATGTCCTTCACTAGTTCCATATCTTTTTTTCGTGAGATTCCTACTCATACTTGACATCCTAACATCAATTTTAGCTATTCAAACTTTCATTAACAATTGCACTAATCGTATTATAATAACGTAATTTCAGGTATTTTTCAATTAACTTAAGTTCGGGAGTACATCTATTATTTATAATAACGTAATTTCAGATATTTTTCAATTAACTTAAGTCCGGAAGTACGTCTGTTATATGTAATGCGAATAATTAAGTGAGGATAAATATATATTTAACATAAATGGGGCCACTGATAAGAAAATATATGCATTATTGTCCATCTGTGCAGTTTCAGAATTACAAGCATGATTAGCCAATTTGGCTTTTTATGTGCAGGAATATTACACGGCAGGATTAAAGCATCTTGTTCTAGGTTTGACTTTGACTGCTTCATGTCATGTCGTCGGATCTTCTAACACTCAAATGGTAGAAGTCATAGCCACGAGTCCGACACTGATAAGCACATCTGCGTAAGATAGCACTCGATCCAATCCAGGAATGGAGTTCTTTGACTTGGTTCCGTATAAGTAATCTGCACAAGCCAATCGAGAGAGATGAGTAATTATAATGATGGAGAAGATAGGTGAGTACTTACCAAGTAGTGTTAAGGAGAGACCATGGCATGCCAATAACGTAGAGAACAATAGGAAAAGAGAAAGAGAGATTAGTGACTAAACAAGAAAGTGAATACAGAAATTGTTGGAAAGACCATAGAGCTCCCTTCACTCCAATACCAAAAAGATGAAGGTAACTAGGTCTCCAAGCTCATGCAAACCCTTAGCCTGCGCACTCAAATATTTCATCATTGTTTCTGATAATCCTGCGCACCTATGGGTATTCATGAGCTAGCAGCCATAGATTTACCTTCACACTCTCCTTTTCAGGGCAGGAGTTCAGGGAGCCCCATTTTGTCTCACCAAAAACTCCCATATTCCAACTCGAATTATAAGCAAAAAAAAGCTAGAATGCTGGAGAAAAGAAGAACTATGGATTGCTTGCAAGGCTTGTCACAAGAATGACTTCTTATATAGGCAAGGACACAGGGTTAAGAATTAATCTCAACCGTACGTTGGATCTGTAAAGGGATCTCATTTTTCAGTCAAGTGCTGATTGGAATCTTTTCTTTTGCTTTGCATCAACCCTGTTATTAGTGGATGCTAGGTTATATGGGTTTGATTTCGTTCTTATTATTGTCTCAATAGGGTAAGCATTTGCAGGGTCCCAGTTTGTGATTATCTGAGAATGAAACCTCAACCATTTGATTGGAGATTACTTCTTTGAACAATGACTAGCTTACAAAACCATTGAGTGGAATTGGTGTCACTCGATTACTTTCTACTTTCTCTAGCTATTGGTATGCTTAGGTTTGATTAATTAGGGTTCAAGAACTTTCACTTTCTTTTGTGGATCGATTAATGAGCCATAAAGCTACTGTACACTACATTAGAAAAATTAGTTGACAATCTTATATAGAACTCTTAGCAATTCTGCCGGCTTTTTTGTCAGAAAATTTAAGAACTCGTATCCTTGTAATAACGCTCTCCCAGCGAGACACCAACTTCCATGGTATATTCCAAGATCCTTTTTGTTATATACTAATTGGTAGATACATTACTTGTGAGTAGGCAGCATAAAAAAGATTAGATTCCAACTTAAGTTAAAGCCAACTTGGGTGGCACCTAATCAAACTAGTTTTGTGCCAGGACGTTGCATACAGGACAATATTATTATAGCCCAGGAATTAGTTCATACCATAAGGAGGCTCAAACGGAAGAAGGGATTCATGGCTATTAAAGTAGACCTTGCCAAAGCTTATGATACACTACAAGAAAACTCACGGTCGCCGACGGAATTTTCCGTCGGAGAAATCGTTCTTTCCGTCGGAAATTATATTTGCCGACGGAACGCGACGAATGAAGAAACCGTCGTAAATATGGCCGTCGTTATAACTTATCGACGGACATATACCGTCGTGTTTTGTCAACGGGTAACCGACGGAATATTATCCGTTGTTGTTATTTTGCGACGGACATTGATTTAAAATGGCGTCAGTGAAATTCAGTAATAACCGACGGATATAATTTAGGGACGGAACCACCGTCGCAACCTTTCGTATGTAAGTGGAGGCGTTAACGACGGAATTTCGGACGTCGCCAAATTTAGTTGAGGTTATATGCCGACAGTATTCACAGTTCCGTCGATAAATAATAACCGACGGAATTGTGTATTCCTTCGGTGAAATTAAAATGGTGTAAACCATTAGGTACATATATAATTGGACATCCACACATCAACCAGTATGTCAAAGCTTTGAATAATGCCAATTGTTATACAATTAGATGTACATAATTGGACATCCACACATCAACCAGTACATCA
>JAOTIZ010000009.1:24277215-24289850 GCA_027123425.1 Erythroxylum panamense
CATCTTATTGTTTGTTTGGTTTGAATTTTTGTATTAATTGATTAATGAATGATTGTATGAATGTGATTGACTGTATTAGTTTCTAGACAGAAGGTCTGATGATTGTGATGTTTGATTGAGATATTGAAGTGCTACTTGTATGTGAATGAGATGAAATAAGTGTGCATACTTTGATTGTTAGATACCGGACCACGGTCCGATGATAAATATGTTCTGAATGTGCATTTGCATATGAATGGAAGTGTTTTCTCAACTTAATGTTGAATGCCGGACTAAGGTCCAATGTTATGGGAATGTGATTGAATGGGATAAATGTATTTGGTGCATTTCATTTTATGAATGCATGAAATATAATG
This sequence comes from Erythroxylum panamense, assembly GCA_027123425.1. Classification (NCBI taxonomy): domain Eukaryota; kingdom Viridiplantae; phylum Streptophyta; class Magnoliopsida; order Malpighiales; family Erythroxylaceae; genus Erythroxylum; species Erythroxylum panamense. The sequence goes on from JAOTIZ010000009.1 coordinate 24,277,572, forward strand.
GTAGTTGTGACCAGAGTAGCCACCGATCAGAGCTTAAAGCTCAATGAGTGAAAAAGAGCCTCGATGGGACAGTTATCAATGGGACAGTTATCAATAAGCCCTATATGGGACAGTTATCAATAAGCCCTATATGGGACAGTATAGGCACTCGATCACAATAATAATAATAATTAGAAAGTGAGTCTCATGTGCACTGCATATGTATAATATGAATGATTAAAGTGTATTGAGTGTGTGTCATATGAAATGATGTGAATGTGAATTATGTGTTATATGACTGGGTGAGCCATCGATGATAGTCACTCATTGAGTTCGCAAAACTCATCTAAAATTTTCAAATATTTTTCAGGATCAGAAGAATACCCCGTTAGACAAACGAGAGTATCCCTACAGTATACAAGTAAAGGATAAAGGTTGGGATCAATTTGCTTCTGCATTTTTATTTTCTTATTTTTGTATCGATTTGAGTCTTCCGCAATTCCTGTAACATGTATATTTGAAGATTTCTAATTGTAATAACTTTCCAAAGTGAAATGGTTTGTAATTGATTATAAAGTGTACTAATATTATGATTATAAGTGTTTTGTCTCAGAAATAGGCCCAAGTGCAAAGTGAAATTTTGATGATTTATGTAATGGTTGAAATGTTGTTAATGCAAATATTTATGAAATAAAGTGTGTCCAATTTTACAATAGATTTCTACATACGTGTGCATTGCTTTGTTTTGAAAAATGTCAAGTGGTTGACTATTCTAGCATGCTACCTTTACGGGACACAGACTCGGATATCATCCACAATGTTGAGTTCGGATCCTGCGGGAGTAGGGTGCTACAGGAACCCTCTGTAACCTTACAATCTCATCAATGTATAACTTGGTAAGCTTGTCCCACGAGTTTGTCTATTGTATAGGTAAGAAATGAGTTTATTTAGCCAAACTATCCACAATTACCCAAATTGAATCATATCTACATCTAGTCCTAGATAATTTTACCACAAAATTCAATGTAATCTTCTCCCACTTTCACAATAGAATGGCTAAGGGTCTTAGCTTCCTTATTAGTGCATGATGCTCTGCTTTAGCCTGCTGATAAATCAAACATCTCAACATTAATTTTGCCACATCTCTCTTTATCACCAGCCATTAGTAATAAGGTCTTAAGTTTTGATTCATTTCGTAGTATTAGGATGCTCACCATATGGTGCACCTGAGCTTCCCTCATATTCTCCTCTCATAATCTATCAGAATCACCTCTCATAATTTATCTATATCCGATACATAAACCTGTCTCCTAATCACCCACACTTCATCTACTCTAACTGAAAAGTTAGTCTCCCTACCCTGTTGCACTCTCTCTCTCGTCCACATTAAATAAGTATCCCGAGCATTTGTCTTTCTAATCATATCTTCCATATTCGATTAAACCTATAATATCACCAATATACCACTTTAATCAATCTCCAATCTCACATCTCATGCTCTCAATTCCACCAATGGTGTCATATAATATTTGCTCAATCTAGCTATCATGCCTGAGCTTTTCTTACTCAAAACATCAGTCACTACATTAGTCCTTCCCTGGATGGTAATTAGTAATACAATCATAATCTTTCAGCAACTTGATCCATCTTCTCTACCTCAAATTTAGCTCCCTCTAATTCAAGATATATTTGAGACTCTTGTGATCTAAAAGGATTCAGAATGTCTCCCTGTACAAATAATATCTCCAAATCCTAAGAGCATGCACAATTGCTACTAAGTCCAGATTATGGGTATGATAGTTCAACTAATATGATCCAAATTGATGAGAAGCATATGTTATCACTTTCCTATTGATGCATTAACACCCTAACCCTACCCTCAAAGTATCATCATACACCTCAAAACCTTCACCACTCGATGGTAGCGCTAAAATTGGTCTAGAAGTCAATCTCAGCTTAACTCGTTCCATTGAAACTAAACTCCTTTCTTCAGCAATTTGGTTGATGGATTATCGAAAATCTCTCTAAAAATCTATGATAATACCTAATAAGTCCTAGAAAACTCCTAACCTTTGATGTAGTTCTAAGTGGCTCCCACTCTATCATTGCCTTTACCTTAGTAGAAATCACTCCTTCTTGACGCAGCACATGTCAAAGAAAAACTACTCTTTCTAACCAAAAATTGCATGTACTCAACTTGACATACAATTGTCTCTATTTCATAATCTATAACACAAGTTTAAACAATGGCTATATGCACAGGAGCCCCAACTATGATAAATCCACCAATCCATATATGATGTGTGAACAATGATAGTTATATACCATAATCAGTAGCTAGATAACTATATAAGTATAAAAATTTGTTTAATATTTTAGTTCATTTATTAATGTAGTGGTATACATTGGATATTTGGATTGAATATTGTTTGTTTTTTCAATTTTAGAATTAGATGCAAGAGTTGTTAGAAAAATCTATGTCTAAGGGGAATGAGGTCAATGTAAAAGACATTTGTAACACCATACTTGGTACACATTCTGGGTATGTCAAAGGTCTTGGCTATGACCCTAAGCTAAATGTTTTAACATCATCAAATAAAACAATCATTCAACAACTTCAAGAGGAAAACAAGGCACTTAAGGCTGAATTATAAGAAACTCAAGCAAAATTAGCCAAACATGATAAGTTATTGAGAAGATTACTTGGCCCAGATTATGAAAATGAAGAGGAAAGTGAACGGTATTAACTACATCTCTTATAATTTTTTCTTTCAATTCCTGTTTCTATTATAATTTAAATTTAATATTTTTTCTTGGCTTACAAAATTGATGAAGATGTAATTGCAGAGTGATTATGTCACGAATGGTAGAGTTATATGATGTTTGCTTTAATTAGAAACTATTGTTTCAATACTCACAATATTTTTAATATATTTTAACTAGCTTTCTGAATTATTACAGGTTTATCAACATGGACAATGCTAGCTAGTCATTCTAGTTATGTTGTAATTTTTTTGGTAATCTCAACATTTATAATTTGTAAACTGGTCTATTTATTTATTTTTTTGTCTATAAGATTGTTAAAGTTGTAATTAAAATCTTGTATACGAAGAATATTCTTTTTGTTGATATAATTTAATGATATTTTACTTTTTACATACAATACTTCAAATTTTCAATTATTTATATATATAATAAATTTACAATAAAAATATATTGATAAATTATATACAATTATATGGATTAAAAATATAACAAATAATTTATTTCAAAATTGTATAACATTTGGTTAAAACATAGCCAAATATTTATTTTTGCCTATGTTTTTAGAAACATAGCTAAAAATATTTGGTCACGTCTATGGAAATATAACTAAAATGTTCTCGTTATGTTTCTAAAAACGTAGCTAATTATATTTAGCTTCGTTTCCAAAAATGTATCCAAAAGCTTTTGGCTACAATTATGAAAATGTAGCTAATAGTATTTAGCTACGAAAAAAGCGTAGCCAAAACTATTGACAACAATTTATCAAAATGTAGCTAATAATTTTTGGCGACGAAACTTAAGCATAGCCCAAAAAATTGCGACGATTTCTAAAAACGTCATTTATAGTTTTCAGCTACGAAGATTTGGTGATGTTTGGGCGACAAAATGAAAACTTAGCTAAAAACTATAAGCGACATTTTTCACACCTTTAGCTACGATTTTTTTTGGTAGTCAAATGTCAACTTTATTATATTGAAGGGAGCATGGAATACATATAATGAGCTACAACAGTAGTTAAAGAACCCAACGTCACTATGTTAAGAGATAAGTAAGCATGCATGACATTGTCAGGATCTAATATAGGCCTAGTTTGCCGAAAAGGAAACAAAACTAACTTATAGCCCACTATACGATCTATTATATAAATAGATAAATGTTCCTTTCTTTCTTTTTTTTTGGTAAAAGAAAATGAATTGAAGAAGAAAATTTTAGTTTTTTTCAATGATTAAATCGGTAATAACCTAGCAAAATGTGGATTATTCATAGCAAACTCAATAAATAATAGGATGGAATAGAAGTACTCCTCAAAAGTCATATTCATCAATGTCATAAATGTAACCGGTGCATTAATCAACTTAAAAGGAATCACTAGGAACTCATAATAGCCATGCCGAGTACGAAAGTTGTCTTAAGAATACCTGAATCAGCTATCCTTAACTATCAGTATCCTAATCTCAAGTCAATCTTTAAAAATATGACAACTCCCTTCAATTGATCAAAAAGATCTCTATCCTCAACAATAAGTCTTGTTCTTCATTATTACCCTATTTAATTGTCGATAATTAATGCAAATTCTCATAATTCTATCCTTTTTCTTCACAAACAACACTCGAACTCCTCAAGGTGATGTACTTGCTATAATAAAGCCCTTCTTCAATTACTCCTCTAATTGCTCTTTTAACTCCTGCAACTCAACTGTAGCTAACCTATAATGTGCAATAAAAATTGGTGCAATTTTAGACAAAGTCTCAATCGTGAAATCTATCTCTCATTGAGGCTATAAACCAGGAAAATAATTTAAGACTACCTCAAAAAATTCCCCCACCATATGAATATCCTCTAATCCAAGACTCACCCCCCTTATTTATGTAATATGAGCTAGATATACCTCACATTCGTCTATTCGTCTAGCAGTCATAACTGAGATCACATATGATGGAACCACTCTCTGATCCCCCATAAATATCGCCTATGGTTTACCTTAAAGACTCTATCATCAACTCTTATGCATCACAATCCTTTACAGCCTAATGTTGTGAATCAGATTAACTCTCTCAAATCTATCCCTATTAAGTCAACTAGTACCTTCACTCCACTAATCATCACTAGCATTTCCCTCCTCACACTATTCTCTACCACACAGTCTCCCGCAGACATCCACACTCTCAAGTTATATCCTAATAGACTAACCTTCTCCAAAACTCTAAAAGTAAACTCTAAAAAGATGTAAGAATGGGTAGATCTTGGCTCTACTATCATATATGCCTCAATATTAAATAATGAAATCCTAACAAAAAATGACATTGTTAGTTGCGGATGCCTCCTCCTTTGTCATATGATTTATCCTTGCCTGAGTCTGACCTTATATTAAGGACATCCCACTAGTATCTATAACCACTACTGGCCTGGATCCAACAGCTTTACCGTCGCTTGTACTACCAACTCAACTTGAATCTTTATCGAAACTAGAAACACCACTCTTGCTACGTATTGTCTCCTTTACCCTCGCTCCTGAGCTCCTCCTTACTGTTGGTAGCTCATTTGTAAATATCCTCGCTCTCTATAGATATATCATGCCTGATTGATCCCAATGGGTCCCTAATATAGTCCTATGTGAACTCTTTAGTAGGTAGCACATCTTTGCACCCCTCCAGCTCCTCCACTAAAAGGTCCTCTAAGCTTATAACTAACCCCTCTATCTGATCCAACCGATGGTGTGCCAGTAATGCTATGCTATCATAAATCCCTACCATCTCCCCGATCTCTACCAAACTTATAGAAACTACCACTCTTAATCACCCTGCACTAGTAGACCATGAAAGACTAGCTCCTCTTTTAACAGATCGACTGAATGTTTTAATGATTTTGATTAGGATTGATTCAAGAAATCTTTAGCCAAAGTGGAATGATTCTTTGAAAATATTTTTCAAATGTCATTAATAGAATATTAATTTCATACTCTATGCCTAATCAAAATACAATGTGATAAAAAATTGAATTATATGAAAAATATGCACATAAAGGTTGGTTAAAACTATTTTAACATTCCTAATACTAGATACCAATATTGAGCTATGAATATAAATTATTTATTTAAAGAATTAATGGTAAATTAAAGGAGTTTAACTTATCTAATCATAAACACGATTTAAGGTTATAATTTATAGTCATTGCTAATATATTTAAGAATCTAATAGGACACATACAAAGAATGGTTAAAGATCAAAAAAAGTTAATTTAATCAAGTTAGATTTGATTGTAAAGTTTAAGAAAATTTAAAAGTTAAATATGAGAAATTTAATAAATAAAAACCGATATGAGATATTAGATCTTAGATCTTACTTGTACTTATTTAATTCTTAATTATAATTAAAGTTTAACTGAAATTAAATTTATATTTCAACTCAATTATTAAAAGGTTCAACTCCTACAAGAAAAAGGTGTAGGCTCTACAAAAGCTTGTAATCCTTACCTGTCGCTCTCTATATTACTTACGGACTTATCTCAACTTATTCATGTGATATTGTTAGAGAACAGGTACTTGTGGGGCTACAGTAATAAAAATAAACCTATTTTAAAAAGTGATTCGAATGAAACTACAGAAAAAGATCAAACTTGATGATAAGATACGAATTCATATTTTTTATTTTATTACGTTCTATTCATTAATCATGTTATATAACTTAAAATAATGTTGTCTTTTGAAAAATTAAGCGAGATAATTTTATAATTTTGTTTTGTTCTTCTTTCGCTACATGCATTAACTTTGCAAGACACATTAAAGTGATTTAGTTAGTAGAACAAATAGCCTCTCCATTCAAAAAGACATCTAAATGGTTTAACTATAAGAACAATTAGTCTCTAAATTCAAAAAGTTTAATGTTTAAAAGTGGCAATAAGAAAATCCTAACTTATTTAAAACTTTTAAAAAATAATTAAGACCATAAACTCATTAAAATTTACAAATGTCAATTAAATCGAATTCATCTAAAGATAATAAAATTCATTCGATTTCACCTAATCCGAATTCAAAAAATTAAATTAAGATTGATTGAATTTTAACCGAGTTCAAACGAGAGAGGGTAGGCTTGATTAAACTTTAATAATGGTCCTAACACATTCTGAAATTGGACAAAATGCAAGTTAGCTAATGTTACTAATATATGCATCATACTATAATCCAAAATTTGACTGGAAAAATTGCAGTACGGTCGTAGGGTAAAATACATCGCAAGGGAAGATCCAGGCTACTACTGAATTATTGAAGTACTTAACAAGAAACTAGTTTGTCACTTGCCCATTAACCTAAAGAGGACCTTTAGAAGCTCTTGAACGAGACTTTTGACCCTCCAATCTTGCCTCCATAAGTTTTGCTTCCAATGTATTTTCCTTAAACCCCCTTGGCAATTTCACAGAAGATTCAGTTGCTTGAAATTCTGGAGAGTCCAACTTCGACATCCACTGCTGCACTGGACTGGCATGTCCTGGAAAAACAGGCTGAACACAAACATCTTCCTGCAAAGCAGCCTCAGGATGAATTTTATCACCTTCAGATGACACTGAATGATTTCTGACAAGGTTATCAAAGACATGATTCGAGTGGAATCGACAAGTCCCGACCAGTTTGGATTTTTTATCATGTAGAGCTTCTTCAGTAATATCTGATGTTCCAGCATTCCTTATTCCAGCAACTTGGTTTACCCCTATAATTTGTGGCCTTGTCTTGTCAGGAAACTTACCATTTACCCTTGATCCAGTTGTTACGTTCCTGGAATTTGAATTCACTATTTCTTCAAGGTGGCTTTCTCCATGTCGTTTAGAGCTGCTTTTGTTTTGTTTCATGCCTCCACCATTGTTTAGCTCAAAGCAACGAGAACCACTGTCAGAAGATAATTCTTCATCAGCTGCATCTTGAGGCGCACTTCTAGCCTCATTTAGTGGGAAAGATTCCCGCCGTGAGCAATTGATTATTGCCTCATTTGCGGACAAACTATTCTCCTTCGCCACTTCAGCAGAATGTCTAGCTTGAAGAAAGGATTTTATATCCGGAGTTAATTTCTCAACAACTGTATTCTTGCCTGAAAGATCATTTTGAGCTCCTGTAATTTTCATTTGCATCCGTTCATCGAGCCATGCCTCTGAAATATGGAGAACCAATCGATCAGGTTTTTCCCTACCAACAGGTTCCTTTTCATGGTTGTAATTTAGTAAACGCAACTCTTGCTCGTATTCTCTTACCCCTTTAGCAAATTCATCACACAAACTTTCCAACAAAATACGTGCCTTCCTTTCTCTCTCAAGATCTTTCAAAGCACTGGAGAAAGAAGATTTCAACTGAGAAAGCTCTTGTGCTAGTTTCCGATGCAGACTCTCCCAGTGCTTCCTCAACTTCCTCTCATTTTCTACCTCTGCTTCCATTGATTGAATTGCAGCTTTCACATGATCTTTCACCTTGTTCTTCCTAAAAGCTTCATCATCTTCAACTTGCCTCATCAATTCTTCCATTTCTTGCCTGTTCTTCAGTTTCTCTTTTCGTAGCTCTTTTACCTGTGACTGAGAGTGCACCAATTCCCTTTTCAAAGCTTTTAGCAGTGACAAGTTTGATACTTGTTGCTCTTCAAGACTCCAAATTCGATTAAGCACCTTGAGTAATTCTGTTGATGTCTTAAGGCCATACTTCGACTCTTCCAATCGGCCCTTTGAATCCAACGAGCTAGAAGCAGTAACTACAGGTTTATAAGGTGCAACCTGTGAGAAAAGTTGTATAAATTTGGCGGTCAATTATAGAACGTAAAAGGACAGCTATGCAACTAAATAGCTAATACATGTAAAATGAAACAGAAGCCAGAATAGCTATTTCATGGAACTAATTCTGGAGATTAAGGTGATTAGGTAAGCACCATGCCACAGTGTATGATGGGAAGATAAATAAGATAGTTTCCGAAAAGGACATTCCTACAACTATACTAATCACCTTGGCTAGTAATGATGCATCTTTGATTTGTTCACCCTGCACTGTAGTGAATCGAAAAAATAAAGAGGAAAACGAGCTCTTAAAGTCGCAACTCGTAAGTGGAAGGATAATGATAGTTACCTCCATGGAGCTACCACAGCTAGGAGATAAAGGCTTTAGGGTACAGTCATTTCTATCAAGAGGATGATGGTGATCAATTGATGATGTTGCAGCATGTCTCCTCAAGTTACCACTACGTGCTGGCTGGAAATGTCAAAGTAAGGATAAGGTTCTTTCTCAATCGACATTCAATGCCACAGAGAGGAAATCTATGACTTAATCAGCATTCATTGTAATTATTGGGTTATAGATATCAATAAAAAATTCGTGTAATTCTTTCTTCCTGAATTATCTCCCGACTCTCCCCTTGTACCCGTCCTCTTCAATGCCATTTTCATGCTCATATATTGTCCCAATGTTCAGTGAACAGAAGCTTAAAATTCCCCTTTCCAATTCTGATGTCTCAAAGAGCGATGTGTTTCAATAAACTAGGCATGAACAACAAGCGTTATAGACTTCTAGGCACTGAAACTTCTTATGAGCACAACACAAAACCAGACATAAAGTTTTGGTGACTGATCTTGCTTCACAATCTAATTAGAAATGCACTCAGGACACAGAAAATAAAATAAACAGAAGCATACAGACATCAATTAGGAGAGGAAAACCACAGCAGTCTGAAGGAAAAAGGGATTCTTGCAGTGCCCTCATCGTTATCCCGAAGTCATTGAACTACACTTATCCACCCAAAATAGCAAACAATTTGGATTCTGATAGTTGAATCCACCTAGCACGCAAAGAAACAATGTCTAAACACAATTTGCAATGCTCACTCTCAGTCTTCTCACATATCATGAATCTGACCAGGGGACAACACACCTGAGTTGCTAACTATCAATAAAAAGCACGACTAGAGGACATCGATCAGCCAACACCACCGAGAATAGACAGAAAAAGAATGGCAGAATCCACCATTTGATCGACTAATTGCGAATTGTTCCCTGCAAAGTAAGTGTTTTTTTTTTCTGGGTAATTGAGAGATTTAAGCACAGGCCAACAAAAGCACAGTTTGAACAAGCAGAAATTTCAACAACCACCAAGCATGCCTAATCCAAACCGTAATCACAACCCAAAAAAAAAAAGAAAAAAACTGGTAAGATCCAAAAGATTTCATCAAACCACCTTTCCTGCGTCACTCAATCATGTCGATTAACCACACTATGAAAAGTCCAACAAAAGAAGAAAGCAGGAAAAGCAAACCTGATCATAAGGTGTGGTATTAGGAGGGTCAGCCAAACGACTACGAACCTCAAAGGCCTTCCTGTCCTTGTGGTGGCGACGACTGCCTCCTTTGGACCCAAAATTCTTGCTCATTTTAGGCCGTGAAAAGTGGAGTTGGGGCTGAAACTCCCACAGGTTGGCACAAAGTTTTCTTGCAGAAACAGTATTGCTAGTACTAAGAAACTCTTCAAAAGGGTTGTTGATTTTCTCACTGTCGTTGTGAATTGGGGAAGAGAAATGGAGCCTCCAAGTGGGTGATGGAGTAGATGGGCCTCCTCTCTTCCCAACAAAAAACATCCATCTTTTCAACTTTACTTCACCCTTCAATGTACCCTCTTGCTTTTCTACTTTCCCTTTGTCTTCTCTCCCCACACCTTTTCCTTTTCTTTCCATTTTCTCCTTCTTCTTCTTCTTCTCTCTCAGTCTTTCTTCCCTTTTAATTTCAAACAGAGATTTGCTTCTCCTTCTCCGTTCCACTCATCTTAGCTCTATTCTTTACTAAAACTCACTCAAGTTTCACCTTTTCTGACTTCAGCCCTTGCTCTTTGTTCAAGAACTGATCTTTTCACTTCTGCTTTCTCTCTTAAGATCCTCTGCAGTGCAGAGTGATCAAGTTCCTGTTTTGTCTTATGTGGTACATGGCATACATGGGCCTTCGCCAGTTCTGTTTTTTCCTTTTCTCATGTTAATTAACCGCATCTTCCATGACTTCGACTCCCTATATTCTAGCTAACTAAGCTGCAATACCATGAGCTGGAATGTATTCATGTTTACTTGGACATTCTCCTCCATGGTAAAACAATTCAGATGCTTAGGTTTTTTGATCCGTGCTTGGCAGCTCTTTCGAGAGCTTGAATTAAGTTTTATAATTTATTATCTAAAAATTTAAATTAGTAAATTATTTATTTAAAATATATATTTTTATAATTTACTATATATAAAATATAAATTTAATGTAAAAAATTTTAAATTTAAATTTAAATATTATAAATATATAATATTACATACTCCTAAAGATTTATTTAATATTTATCTAAAAATAACAATTATAGTTTTTTGTTACGAGTAAATTATGGAAACATCACAAAAATAATATTCCTCATTCTTATAACTGAGATAGGACTCAGAAGTCAAAACGAAAACTATTAAAATGGAGAAAAAAAGAACTTAAAAAGCATTTTTTTTGACATTTCTAAATTGGTTTTATGATTTGATTTTTAGTTTTTCTTTCAAATAAAAATAAAAATATGTTTGGTTGTCAAAATATTTTAATTACTTATGATAATTTATATTCGATAAAATTTAAAAGATAAATTAATTTTAATTAATTAAATTTATTTTAATCTCTTATATAATATTTATTAATAAAATATCAATAAAATTTATTTTATCTTATAGAAATAAATAATATAAAAATTAAAGTTATTTTAAAATTAAAATTTATTTTAATTATTAAATCAAATTTTATTTAAAAATGCTCATATTTTGAAAATAATTTAATTTTAATTATATTTATTAATTATTATTTATTTAGTTTAATTACAAAATTAATTACATTATTTATAGTTTTATTAATAATTAATTTTATTTAACTAAATATATAATATTAAATTAAATTATTTACAATTCTTATTAGATAATTAAATAATATATATTTAGTTAATAGAAACAAAAAATAAAAATCGGTTTTCATAAATTTTAAAAAATAAAAAATAAAAAATAAAAAATAAAAAAGAGATCTTTTTACTAAATTTAAAAATAAAAATAAAAAGCTTGTCAGGCTTTCAAAGATCTTAATCCTTTCTAGGCTTAGCCTTAAACCTTGTAATAATCAATTATCTCTTTTGTCCCTGTCCCTTGTACCCTTCAGGCAAGTTGGAATGCATTAGACATCTTAGGATTGTTTGGTTTCACTTTTGTTTTCCTGTTGTTGTTTTTGATTTTTGGTTTCTATTTTCTGTTTTTAGTTTCAGTTTTTTTTAAATGAAAACCTGTTTGGTTAAGATTTGTAATATAAAAACTGAAAATAAAAACCTGTTTAGTTGAGATTTTTAATAAACTTATTATTATTATTATTAATTTTTATTAAGTTATTATTATTATTATTTATTGTTAATAATAATAATATTATTAATTATTGTTATAAATTTTCTACTTACTATTATTATTATTATTATTATTATAAAGTTATTCTTATTCTTATTAATTTTGTTTTTATTAATTTTATTATTATATTATTA
>JAOTIZ010000009.1:24414105-24426729 GCA_027123425.1 Erythroxylum panamense
ATTTATGATTAATTATAATAAGAATATACTAGTCCTGTATAGATTCTTATTATAATTTTAGTCTTATTAATTTTTTCTACGATCTCTGTCGTGCCTAAATTGTTTGGACCACACGTGTGTTATTTGTAATTTAAATAAGCAACAGATTATTTTAAATTAAATAGAAAATTCTGTTGTTTTGAAATTACAAACCGCATAATCTTATCGGTAACTTCTTATGCGGAAAGGAGAGGTTTTTCGATACATATAAACTTTTCTTCCTATCGAAGAGGCATGATGATTATTAGAAAACTTAGAGAGAAAACAGAAACTCTCTCGGAAACTCTCTGAAATCACATGATCTATTCTTTCTGCCCATTCAAAAATAAGGATTACATAAACGATTAAAGTTACACGGCAGAAGGCTATAAGGATAAGAAAAATTAAGGAAATAAGTTTTTGTGAAAAGAATATCAATTAATAATTATGTGCTTTAATAGGTTTGTTTTATTTCGATTCTTATGATTAGTTTGCCTGTGTATATATTTCTGATACTGAATTATTTCTGCTTGTGAATACTGTTGATTTCATCTGTTGCATTATCAAAAGTCGCAAGAATTGAATTACGTAAAGCTTTAGTCTCCTCTTCTAGTTTTTCTTTCAAGACCAGTAACTTTCTGTCAATCCATTGACAGGAAATGTCGTAACAAATAAACAAGTTTATGGTATCTATCTCCAATCACGGAGAAAAGACATGACACCAATTTGAGCGTCTATCTCTCAAATCATCTAGGAGTTTAAATGTTTTTTGGAGGAATCTGCTTGTCTTTTAACTCGAACTCATTGTACGAATCTGCTTCTTTGTTACGTGGTTCTCGATCACGTCCTGAACAGTTCTTTGAAATGAACTTAAGTTCAGAATAAACAGCATATTAAAATCTAGTGCAATCTCATATGATATATTCCAATGCCTTCTTTATGTTTTGTTACATACAATGGAATCACTTCCAGAGCATGATTAGAAGGGTAAGAAGCTGATTAAAGAAAACTTCAGTCCCTCAAGAGCAATTATTATTAATTAATCAAATTTTATATTAGATATGTTGCCGGCTTTAATGCATTTTTTTTATGGATAAAAAAATAATAACTTTTTTTAGTTTTACTTTACTTTAATTTTTACTCCAATAACAACATCAATATTTAGTATGTATTGATACAGGAGTTTAAGGAAGTCCAATAATATGCAGTCTTATCCTCAATTAGTAAAGAGAGGAGAGAGAAAGTCATTTTAGTTTTTAATAGTTTAAATTATTTTAAAGTATTTTTTGGCACTCTAAAATTAAAAAATTAACTGATTTATTAATAATTTTAATAAAAATTACTATTAAAATCAAATTAGAGTAATTATATAAATTTTATGACGTGCATAATAATTAATTATTTGATATTTTCTATTAAATTAATTTGACAATCCTTGGAAAAGAAGTCCCTTTTTAAAATATTTATTGTCATAAATTAATTTGTAATAATTTAAAACCATAAAAAAATTTTAAAATGAATAAAAAAAGAGATCCACCATTTTTATAAATAATTTCCTTTTTCATTTTCTCTTATTGTCCTTTCTTTTTTCTTTTTTTTTTGGGTCCCCGGAAATTGCTGTTGTCTTCAGGCGAAAAGTCACTTGCATGTCTTGACTCGTATGGTTTACATTATCAAATCTTAATAGGAGATATCTGCAGGGACATATTTTCTGGTTGGCTATTTCCCTGTAAACAATTGGAAGCAGCCATTGTTGAGTTTCCATCACCATTAAATATTAAATACACTATGACTTATCAACTAAATGTTAGACATTTTTGCCCCCAAGGGTAATTTTGTCAATGTCTCTGAAGTTGGACTAACATTAATTACAATTTTAGTTTTTAAATAAATTACCGGTTAAGTTACGCCATTTGATCCAGATAAAGATAATAAAGTGACTCAATAAATGATCTAGCTTAATAGGTCGAAGTCTGGGTGAAAAATGGGTCCCAATCAGTGTAGACCGGGTCTATATCGGCCTTGTGATGGGGAAGCCCGATATGGAAGCTATATAAGGGATAGGTCTCCAGCAGTTACTCATATACAAAAAGAGAACGTTCACGAGCATAAGGTTCCTGACCCGTTAAGGAAGCTCGGAACGCTGAGGAAACTGTAACAAGGCTTAGTTCGTGAGTCGGTGATCACTTTCCACTAAAGGACCTGGAAGATTCGGAGACGTTTGGAATTCGAAATCGGCATCGGAATCCGATATGGAACCGAATCCAGGTATTCCACATTACCTTCATTTTTTATCCTTTCACGTGATCCTGGGACACGTAATAAGGTCTCCTCTACGTACTAACACTAAATTGAATAAAACAAAATGACAAGTAATGTCTATCTGGTCCATTATTATTTCTTTTTTCTTGTTCCAAATGTCTCCTGCTCGGCCTTTATAGCTGGACTTGTGGTCAGTACTCTTCGGTCTTGTTAAGACTCCATTACCAAAAATCCTGACCTCTGGATTACCAAATATCCTGAAAGAGTAGTTATAGCTCATGGAGTCTCCATCAGAGCCTCTGGCTATTGAAAGTTTCTCAAACAGTTGGCTAACAGGAAACCATTCTTCATTAGAAAACCTTGGTGATCCATCTACAGCTTTCTTTCAAAGATCTTCAGGAGACGGCCAAAACTTCAAATTTGATGTTCCGTTTACCAAATCCTCTACTGCTATTGTTCATGCTGACCAGCTTTTCTCTGACGGTCTCATCAGGCCAAATTCCTTACAACGGTCCAGTTCCAGTTCCAGTTCCGTGAACTTAAGGCCTTCCAGTTCCACGAGACCATCACCACCTTCTTTTTCTGACAGCCCTGTCGTGCCCGTCGCTGATACTCAATGTGAAGTTCTTCGAAGATGGAAAAAACGATCAGAACGAATCCTGCAGAAGTGGATTGGACATCTGAGACCTTTCTGTCTTGGAGTTGGAGGAACAAGAAAAAGTATAAAAGTTGATGATATAGACAGAAGAGCATGGGAAGTTAAGAGTTGGAGCAATTCACCAGCATACCATTCAGCAGATAGTTGGTCTGAGCTCGAGTTCGAAACCTCAATTTACGAAGCAATTCTTCATTGCAAGAAATCAATAGGTCTGATATCATATGTTACCATTTCCTTTTCTCAATCTCACTTTTACTATTCTGAGATATTCTTCAAAGAATCTGAATCATTTCTACTTATAATTTCACCAGATAATAGATGAACACTGAAAGAAAGCTGATGGAAGAAGGATCAAGTAACAGTTTGTTTCTTTACCACCTTTCTGTCCTCTAGTTAACCTTGGTTTAATTATGTTCTTGAATTTGCTATGAGCAATGGAGAGTTGAATATTTAAACCATAGCGGAAAATTTATAGGTGGGAATTTAAAATGATTTCATAATTGTCTTCTAGATCTTGTTGGGAATAGAAAATTTCAACATTGAAGTGTGAACATATAGATAATGAAAAATACACTGCGTTGATTCTATATTGTCTGCATGTAATAACAAGAACCTGATAAGTTTATATAGACAAGAGGACAAGCGAGAGTTGTAAAGGAATCTTTTTTATCAGTACTCATAACTAATGTTCGATCAGGCCTGACCCATGTCCTTAATTCCTAACTCCAAATCTCAAAATTTTTTACTTTAAACTTGAATAAAATTCCAATTTTAATTGAATTGTTAACTTAAATTGATTAATAAATTTTATTTTAATTTAAAAATTATTATAATTTTAAAATTAACTCAAGTCTAATTTAAATATGACGTCATTTTTAAACTTTAAATTAAAAAAGAAATTAATTAAATTTGACTCAGGTTTGATTGAGTTTTAAATTGTCTAAGTTTGATCAAATATTAATTCATATCGTATTTTAAAATTAAATCTAAACTTGAACAAAATATTTTAAGGTGAGCTCGAGGTTAGGAAGTACAAACTCGATCTAACCTATTGTCACTCTTAAAAGAAAACCCTAGTTGTTACTTTTGATTGAGCGGGTAAGTCCTCTAATATGTGTATAGAGTATCGACTTAGACTATGTTTAGTTGGACGTAAGATTTTTAATAAAATAGAATGAAATAGAATATAATATAATGATTTATCATGAAATGAAATATAAATTGATGAAATATTAGAAAATTGTTGTTTGGAAGAAATAGAAGGATTCATAATATAATATAGTAAAATGTTGTTTGGATAAAGAGTTTATAATGTAATATGGTATAAAATTGTTGATCATTTTACATTTCATCCTAGATCTCCCAAATCTAAAATTTTTCATTTTTACTGTTTATGATGGAATGAGATGTAAATGAAACCCTCAACTTTTATCTTATTCTATTCCATTCTATTAGGAACTCTCCTCCTAAATAATGAAATAATATTACATTCTATTTCATTCTATTAATAAATCTCCAACTAAACATAACCTTAAAAATGGTGAGGTCGTCTCAAATAATCAATAACAAACTATATCACAAAGTGAAATCAAATTTCCAACCCTTGAAAAGTTCAAAAGAATTAAACCCAAAACTTCGAGTGGTGAACACCCTTTGAGGAACTCTCCATCTTATTTAGCCACAACTAAAAGGCACGAGTTGCCGATATTGCAAGTTAAAGAGACGTATGTTCATTATTTAGAGAGGGGTCGTGCTGTTTTGGTCACATGAGAACTAGAAGAAGCACGAAACAAGAAGCTACAAACACCTTCTCATTCACATCTATTCCCTTTTCAATTTTCCTATTCAAACGCATATCATAGTGAACGATCACCACAAGTGATCCTTTTGCTTTCCCTCTAGCTAGGACTTTAGCGGACAGAAGGGTCCCTAAGCCGAAGGACATCCTTATTTGTCTTCGTCTCCAGACCAGTCCCCCTACCTTGTCTACAGAAAATCTTGTTTTGTTTCACAAAGTCTTAAAGGTAATAGTTCGATCCACCAAGATTAGACACATCCTACAAGATGACAAAGCCAATTGTTTCATACAACAGAAGCGCTGCTCTCATTACACCACTAGCTAATATATACCTCAAACATGTACGAGTCTTGGATCCATTTCATTTCCTGAAGACTGAGCAATTGAGCATTAGAGCAAATATAATAAAAGGGAGTGATCTGAAGTTCACGCTTAATTGCATTCCTCACTTGATCGAGCATCAAACCTGAATTTTGATTTTCGTAATTTTAATCTTGTAAAACTCTTGATAAATAATTATTTAACGGTATAGAATTACACATTATTCACAAAAATCAAACTCAATGTTCAAAAACTTGTTTACCAATTTTTCTCATTTATACAAATTCATTATTAATCTTAAGTCAGCAATTAAGGTTACTGTTATGATTAACACTAAACAGGGTCGGTCCTGGACAAGAACAGGATGGACACCTGCCTAAGGCTCATCTTTATAAATGATAAAATATGGCATATTTTTATCCCTATAAAAAATAAAATGAAACAAAATAGGATCTACTCTTGACCTCATAAAGAAAAACAAAAAAGACATATATTTTGTTTATTTTTATTCTATATCAGAGCCCAAAAATAAGCAAAAATATAAACTTTTTTTTTACTTTACCCAAGGCTTATAAAATATTAAGAACGACCCTAGAGTGTTTTTATATCCCTTTTAGAGAAATACTTCGTACCTTTCAATACAATGAAGAATAAAAAGTGTGCCTTCAAAATGGATATCAAAAAAGCGTATGACTCTATCCATTAGGACTTTCTTCTTAACACTCTTGAAGCAGTAGGACTTCCGATGAGGTTCATTGAGTGGATCAAAGAATGTATCTCCTCCCCTTCGTATTCCATTTTGGTTAATGGGTCCCCCACTCAATTTTTCAAAGGCAAATCAGGTTTAAGACAGGGAGACCCGTTATTGTCCTTCTTCTTCATTCTCTGTATGGAAGTTTTTTCTAGGAATTTGAGAGTCAATACAGAAAATTATCCTCAGTTCACATACCATTGGAGATGTCAAGGACTAAAACTCAATCATCTTCTTTTTGCGGATGATCTCTTAATGTTTTGTCATGCGGACTTGTTTTCAGCTTAACTTTTACTTGACTCCTTGTGCACATTCTCTATGTTTTTTGGTATGGACATAAATACGTCTAAGAGTCAGCTTTACTTATCCCCGGATGTTAGCTATCGAAGCCATAGGATGAAATTTGTTTCTAGTCCGCAGCAGGTTCTCTCTCTTTTCGGTATCTAGGGGTTCCTCTCATTACAGGTCATCTCACTAGGCAGGATTGTGCTTCTCTGCTAGACAGAATTGACAATAGGATCAATTGATGGACTCATAAAAGTCTTTCCTATGCGAGTAGACTTCAATTGGTCATTTATATCCTCTCTTCCTTCCATGTTTATTGGTCCTCTTATTTTATTCTTCCCTCTTCCATCCTGAAGGACATAGAGGTCAAGCTTAGGAATTTTTTATGGGCGGGTAAGGAGGTGTTTAGAACGCCGGCTAAGGTTAAGTGGAGTGAAATATGTCGGCCTAAAAGGGAAGGGGGATTAGGAGTTAAGCATTTGACTACTTGGAATCAAGTTCTGTTAGGCAAAAGGATTTGAAATCTGTTTGAAGATAAGGAGGCTTTATGGGTTAAGTGGGTACATACAATAATTCTAAGGAGGCAAAATTTTTGGAGTGCTCAACCTTCTTATACTAGTTCTTAGAGTTGGCGTAAGCTTTTATCAGTTAGGGATAAGTTGTGGCATCAATTCAAATTTAGGATTGGAAATGGTATCTCTGCTCTTTTCTGGCAGGATCCTTGGCACCCTCGAGAAATACTGAGCTACACTGAGAGCGATCAATGGTTCGGAGCTCCCGCTCTTAGCTCGAGTGACTGAAGTCATACTTAATGATAATTGGAGATTGAATGAGGTTTCTATGGACATCATAAGGCACCTTGACCCACCCGGGTATGCCCCTAATACCTCCCTTCCCGACTTTCTAGAATGGTTAGCTAGCCCCACTAAAAGATATACCAATGTTTCAACCTACCAACTCTTGCGCCCTCCTTACCGGATGTTCCTTGGTACAAGTTAGTCTGGTCCAAATATAGTAAACCTCGATGCTCCTTTACTTTATGGCTAGCCTTCTTACAAAAGTTACAAACTATGGACAAACTACCCTACCTAAACACCCCCAATCATTGCTCTCTGTGCATCGCTGCTAATGAATCTATAGACCACTTATTCTTTAACTGTCCATTTTCTAAAACAATTTGGGACCAATGCCTCACTCACTTCCAATTGCCCATCCTTATCCAATTTAACCTTTCAACAATCCTCTCCTGGTATAGAAGTGCTTCCAGTACCGAGCTTTCGACCTTACCTTATTTCCCTCTCCTACTATCCATTACCGTGTACCTAATATGGATTGAACGTAATGCTAAAACCTTCAAGAATGCAGCCATAGATGTAGAGCGAGTGTATCTCAGAGTAATCTCCCACGTTAAGGAGCTTCTTAGCCTATTCACTGAGGGAAGGTAATTATATTATTATTGGTTTTCACTAACTTTGCAGGTTGGATTCTCAATCAATTCATGGACAAATTCGAAGGTTCAACATTGTCTCTTCCTCGTGGCAATCTTCTTCAAGGCCATACTATCAACGATTCCTCTAGTTGTCTCCGATGAAGGTCATCCATGGGGTAAAGGATGCTTTCAATTCCATATCTCATTGGTTTGCCTCTTATGGATGAGTATCCACTAGCTTGACGCTCCTATTAATTCCTCTTTGGTTTGATTCTGTTTGCGTTTTGTTCTCTGTTGTTGAGTAGTTGTGGGAGTTTCCCTCTTTTTCATACAGAAAGTTTAAAGAGTAGTGCTTGGTTTGTAGTGTAGATTGTTGTTATGTATCAGTTTATTGTGTCCTCCGAGGCACATGTGTAAGAACTTATTGTATATATTTTGATTTCTTTTATTAATTTTATCTCATTTACCAAAAAAATCATATTTATTTCTATTCTTTATTATATTTATTATAATTTTTGTTATCATTAACCAAGCAAATCTTAAACGGTATGAAAAAAAGGACATTGGAGAAGTTGATAACAGCATAAAAGTATAACTTTGGTTTCAATAAGGATCTCAACAGGAGAAGAGACCGTCTGGTTTCAAATAATTGATTGCAAAAGAATCTTGTGCTCTCTTGGACAACCAAATTGAGGGACCAGTGCTTCCCTGGTGTCACCTGACTGCCTTTAGCTTATGTTATGATTGTCTTATTACAAACTGAACATCAGGCATTGGATAATTACGCTTATTTCGTAGGTTCCGAACAATAATGTCCTTAAGCGCATTGCCCCACTTGAAAGCTGTCTTGTAACAACTTAACATGTAAGTCACAAAAACATGGGCAGAACTTGGAAGTCTTCCTCTTTTTGTCTATAGCTTGGATAAGTTGGATACTTTTGATCACGAGGGAACTTGCACTCGTTACGACATGTAAATAAACAATTTAACGAGTTAATGACATAAAAAAGTAAATAATCATCTTGAATTAAATAATTTTAAATCATTTTTAAATCATTTTTAAATAAAAACGAAAATTATTTGGTTGTTAATGTTAATATTTTATTACTGATGATAAGTACGTATTAAATAAAAATTAAAAATAAATTATTTTAATTAATTAAAATTTATTTTAGTCAATATTTATTAATAAATTATCAATAAAAATTATTTTATTTTATTAAAATATATAATTTTAAATTTTTATTTTATTTTAGGTATAGTTATTAAATCAAAAATTTTATCTGAAATTTATATATCTTTAAGATATTTCAATAATTTGAAATTAAATAAATTAGTAAATAAAATAAAATATACATAATTTAATTAATAATATAATATTAAATTAAATTATTTATAATTCTTATTTATAATTAATATATTAAATAATATATATTTATTTGATAATAAATCAGATTATAAAAAATGAAGATTTTCATAAATTTTAAAAATTGTAAAAATCAAAACTAGAAATAAAAGCAAAAATTTTAAATAAATATTTTTTACCAAATTTGAAAACAGAAAATTAAAAAATAAATAGCAAACATGTGATTGCAGAGTATATTGGGCTCTTAATTTCAAGAGGTACTGGCCCAGTTGGCACAATAAGGCATTTTTACGTCAAAACCGACGTGTCGGCTAGTCGCATAGCATTAGCATGTAATCAGCTTCCAAAACTATTTTAAAACTTCTTTAACAAGTTGTTAAAGAGTAACCGTGGACAATAAGGGACCTACCCGGCTTAAGTAGTTCAAACCGTTCTCATGTATGTAGCTGTTTAAAATTTAGAATCAGAAATTTGCCTAACATAAGGGACTTATCTGACTCAAACAAGGATTAGTCTGAAAGTGAATGGCTTAAAAGTATTTTATCATCATTGAAATCCTCCTAAAACTTTTAGTAAAAAAAAAAAAATTTGTAGTTTTTCTCTTCCGAATTTTCAAAAACAGAAATAAAATTAACGTTTTATTGCCACATCTCAGATCTGCCAAACAAACTCGGACACTACTTCCCTCCCCAATTCTAATTCACCGACTCGATTTTCCCTCCGATTTAATTCAGAATTTTAAACCGACGAATTAGAGGTTTCCGATTCCTGTTTGATTCTCAATCTTGAGTGATGTTGAGCTCGATCGAGAATTTGAAGCAAAACCTAAGCAAGATCGCACTCGACGTTCACGACGGCGACGACGACGACGAAGAGGAGCTTAAGATCTACGGCTCTACCAACGGCAACCGTTCTTCGGTCTATGATCGGAGGAATTCTCATCATTTCGCGCATTCGAAGTCAAATTCTCGCTCTACTTTTGTAACCGATGGGATTGACTCTTCTTATAATTCAGAGGTGTGGTTCGTATCTTCAGTTTTTGTTTATCTAGTTTTTCTTCTGGCTAGAATGATTCTTTTCCTCTTCGAGTTATATTCTTCATAACTCGATAAAATCTGTAAATGCGCAAGTAGTCCTACTTCTTAGATACTTTGATTTCGTCAAACTGACGATTTAGGTTATTATTACTGCAAAAACCCGAGTTATTCTATCATTTGTTTGCGAATGTCATCCTGATCGTTATTGAGCTTTTAATCTTTACAAAGGGAGTAGGCATAAGAGTATAAGACATTGTCTTAGTGCTAGCCTCAGGTCATAATAATGACCTAGGACTATGTCTCATCGTTCTTGCACATGTGAGATGAATGAGATTATTCACTTCATATGATAGACTACATTGGAAGTAGCGCAAGCTAATATTGTCGTTTCGGAGTACATTTAAAATAATTAGTTTCTAGTTGTTTGCTTGTCCTTGTTCCTGAATTGCGGAGTCTCTAGCTTTCTCGTGCTTAAGTGAATTATTGTTGTCTGGACCACATCCACACAGTTAATGCCCAGTTTAATTTGTTTCGTTCGAACTTTCTGCAGATTGATCACTACAAAACGGAAATAAGAAGACTTCAGGAATCTGAGGCAGAAATAAAAGCGCTGGCAGTTAACTATTCAGCATTATTAAAAGAGAAAGAGGTAATCTGATGACTGTTAATTTGATGCTTTGATTCAGTGTCTCAGACACATGAGTGCATACATCTTTTTGTGCTTCATGTTAATATTTAAAATCATGATGAAACTGTACTGCGGAATCTTGATATATGGTTCATGACTCTTTGAGACCCTAAGTTTCTTGTTCAAAAACTGCATTTTGTAGGATCAAATTTGCAGGCTGAACCAAGAAAATGGCTCCTTGAAGCAAAATTTGACCGCAACAAAGGAGGCCTTGAATTTGTCAAGAATTGATAATACAAGAGCATCAGCGACTGCAGCCAATATTCTCAAAGTAATCTTTGAATCTTTGTTTTTTTTTAACATCACTCTTTGAATCTTTATCTTGAGTTCTTGACACGTATTCATGGCAGATATGTGGTTTTCATTATATACTGCTAAAAATTGTGTAATGCTATTTTACCCTCCAACTATGAAACGTTTTCATTTGTTTTAGTGGGACCTTAGTTGTGCCTACAACCAATGCTTTCATGTTTGTTCTCTTTTTTTCTTTTTTTTTATTAAACTGCATATGGTTATCTGAAAATGAATAACGACAATGAGAGTAACTGACTGGTTCTGCATTTTGCAAAGAAAATATGATGCTTTAATCTTTGTTTCTCAACATGGACATAGAAAAAGAATCATGAATAAGGAAACAGTATGGGGTTTTTGCAGGGAAGTGGTGACCAGTCACCTAAAAGACAACAGAAATCACCTTCAGCTCTTGCCAAAAACCGTTCTGCTGGAGGTCAAACACAGAATGGAATAATGAATGGGGTAGCTCATATTTCTCATTTGGAAGCTACAAAGGAAAAGGTAATGGCAAGTTGTACACAATTCTGTTATACAATAAGGATACCTTCCAGTACAAGAGGGAGGTAGCAAGTAGGAGAATCGAATTTCTTAGCTTCTTAATTCTTGGTGCTATTTCTTTCATTTTTCTTTATGATGGAGGGAAAATAGTGCACAGCTAGATTTCAGCTTAGATCTGGAACAGGTTTGATGGTGGTTGGAACAATTGAGAGGAAATTAGGCTTGTAACAGAAACGATCTTGAATTAAAATTTCAGAAATAACAGTGCTATTAAAATTGCTATATCAACTTATTTATAAAAAGATTTTCTATAAGAATCCTATTTAGACAATTCCTAACTTGAGGTTGAAAATGCATCTGGGGTTACTACTGCATCAAATAGGAAAATGGCATGAACAACCCTTAAACAAACCTAAATACAAATAACATAATCTGGACTGCTTTGGGATGCTCGTGCTTCATTCTGTATTCTGAATGAACTTGACAAATTATATCTGAATGCCTTTAGGAGCTTGCAGACTTGCATGAGGAGAAAAATAGGTCCATGGCAGCAATGCAAGCCAATCATGAACAACAACTAAAGCTGCTTAGGATGGAACTTCAAAAGGAACAAGATAAATTTGAAGATACTCAACTAAAATTAGAAGGTATGTTTCTTTGCTTAAGTAATATAATTATGCCTATATTTTGTTGTTTTCATTCTTGTTTTGTTTCTGATAATTTTATTGTTGTCTCCCCTTTTTATTGGCTGTTTAATTTTAGAGAAGCACAAGGTTAATGAATCTTTACTAGAGGAGCTTCGGAAGCTGAAGATGGAAGAGAACAAAGTGAGTTTGGATTTTAGATGGGATGTATTGGGACTTAAATCATATATTATAGTTATGGAATTGCTACCTTTTGGTTTCTACCCTTCTTCTTCATCAAGTCTGGATATATAAACCTTTGTATCAAATACCATGTGTAGGTTCTTATTTTTTTTGCAGATTTATTTTTACCCATCGGAATAGTAATCTATAGATTGTTGCTATAAGCTTAATGTAAGAATTTTGCAGATATTTTCTTAATTCTTCCTGATTTTGGAACCTGAAACATTTGCGTCATTCTTCTGATTGGCAGACTTCTATAGATATCAACAACCTACGTGGTGATTTGAGTGCTAAAATATCAGAGATAAGAAACCTGGAGTTAGAGCTGCAAAGAGGGAAAGATAAGGATTCTG
>JAOTIZ010000009.1:24481371-24493275 GCA_027123425.1 Erythroxylum panamense
AATTTCAACCAAATAAATTTTTATTTTCAGTTTTTATATTACAAATCTCAATCAAACAATTTTTTTTTAAAAAACACAGAAACTAAAAATAAGAAACAAAAACCAAAAATAACAGAAAAACAAAAATGAAACCAAACGGTCCTACCATCCTGAAAATCCCTTGAGGAGGTCACATATGAGCGGTGTATTGTGTATGTATGGAAAAACTATGATGGAAATTGTTCGTTTGAGACAAATACAAGAATGCCCTACTTTCATCTAGTAATAGTTATGTATTCAAGGATACATCCATCATATGGAACAAAGCAATCTCACCCCTGATGTGAAGTCTAAGAATCATCATTTACAAGGATATAGAGGCCAAGGGATGACAAAATCGCAAGCCTAACATACAAATGGAGCATCAAAAACATATGTTTATTACATCTATCATCAAACTATAATTGAGAAGTAGAGAAATTAAACTAATAAAAAAAGGTTCAAGAGAAAAGCTCTACCCGATTCTTTTGTCAGCTCAACGGTACTTGGAACAGAACTGATTCCCAAACAAGTCACTGACTTGATTTCAGTCCAACCATGAGAATCCAACTGTGATGCTGGATCTTCTGTATATATCAACCTCACTTCGTTATCAACTAGCTAGTCCAAAAGGAGCTGAATTTGGAAGCCAGTTTTGCACTTTTATAGTCGTCTCTAAGTTGAATAAACCTGGTCGACAGCCAAGTACATCAACACTCATCAGAGGAAAACAACCTTGCTTGAACTAAATCACTCCAGAACAGGAAGCATGAAACCGGGAAGGTAAGGTTACAAACAAAGGTCAAAAATAGGTAATTTCATAATGCAACTTTCCATCCTAAAGATCTTCCTTTCTAGTGTTTAGTTCAAGAATTTTGAGGTTTTCAGATTACAATAACTGAAAGGAATCGTGCTCATATCACCAACAACTATGCATATTTATGTAAGCTTTCAAATGCATTTAAGGGCAAATTTTCCAATCTGTGGAACAATCCCAATGAAAATGGTTCCAAGACTGGTAAACTTTTCCAAGTAATTATCCTTTGTCAAAAGCAAAAACTTTTCTCAAGAATTGGACTGAAACTTGTAAATATTCATGCAGCTTTTGCAGCCTGTCTTTTAGAGATGTCCGACCAGAGAAATACAAATCATCTCTAGTAGTTTGGATTTGATGCTTGGCTGAATATAGCAGAGCCAAAATAAAGATCAAGCTCATTCCGATATGCAAAACTCAGAAATAACTATGATCGGCTCTAAAATTAACTGTATGAAACAATGACCATGTATATGCTGGATGATACCTTTGTGCATCTTTACGGATACTTGGAGTGCCCTCAAACAGAGTGGAAAGGCTTTCTGGAGCTACTATAAACACATTAGCCATTCTGCAAAGAAATAGATCATTGGTACAATTAGAAATTGCATTCTACAAGGAAAAATAGAAAGTTCAGAAAATCTTGCAACTTACATGCCCAACAATTCAAACTTCTCATCAACAGAGGGGGTATTAAAACTGCGCACAAATTCTCCATACTCAGTTATATCACGTTTCAACCGCAGTCCTCCACTGCAAAACAAAATTGAAAAACATAATGCCAAAGAATTAAGTGAAACAAAATGATCTCAGAATTGTACAGAAAAACTTGAAAAAAACTTAATGGTATCTCGCAAATGGCAGTAAATTTAATTAAGTTTCTAAAAGAATGACTCAACTTTCTGAGAATCCAGAGGCAACTCAGTTACATCCAACACTACCCCCGGAGTGAGCTTCCAAGACTAAAGGATGCTCTGATTTCTATTTCTAGGCTACATTTATAAGTAACAGAGGTAATAAAGTTACAGAAATGAGGATCTTAAGTTTCAGATCATATGCTTTCGCTTCTCTGAAAACACTATACTGTAGTGATATTGCAATGCTACAAACTTAAAATGTTTCTTACAACACAGATATTCCAAATATATTAACATTTCACAGTTTGATGAGATAATGCTTTCTTGAAAATTTGAAATCTTCAGTCTTACAGACAAGAGCACATTTCAATTTGGAATAGATACAGAAATGAAATTCAACAGAACTTGAACACGCAACCCCATTAGATCAAGCAGTCAATGGGCATCCCATAGTTCGATATAACATTCTTGGCATATAATATTACATGAAGAATTACCTGGGATTAAAAGTGAACTTCTGCCAGTGATTAAGCAGTCCTTTATGCAAACGATTTCCCTATAATGGTTAAAAAAACCAACAAATCAGATGTGGGTGCTATATCATAGCAATTTCAACTTCAACTTATGGATTTTGCAGAATAAATATTCATAAAAAGTGAACAAGGCCATGAAAACGTTTTTTAGGTAAAAACACAGGAGGGAAAGAGTAAATATTAGGAAAAATCATATAGAAAGAGAAGGCATTATATGAAGCAATAGCAGGAAAATTTATCTCACCAGTTCTGTCAGGAAGGCTTGTTTGTTAAGACCATCTAAAGCGGTGAATGCAGCCTCAAGCACACGAGACAGATATGCCACAACCCTAGTCCACACATTCAAAAGCATGATTTGGTAGTATAAATAAACAAATAAAATATATTTTGGGATTAATTTTCACGCTAATTCCCAAATACATCAGTATAAAGTGTATTTCTCATGTCATCCCGACATATGAGAAGGTAGGGCATTGCATTCTAGGGCCTCCAATAAAGCTAATAATGTCCACTCAAAGTTTTTCCTCTTAAAGGATTCCCAGCTAGTCAATGTGTGTGTAGACATGGAGATGAGTCAATTTCAAGTATTGCAAACAGAAGCATGATAGTAATGCTGAAAAGATTATAATAGAATAGTAGTACTTCCATGTCAAATTCACACATGAGATCTGAGCTCAACACACACATTCCAAGTACCTCGTGCAAGCATTTGTTGGACGATGATCAGGAGCAATTCCGTCATCAGGTGACCGATAATCAGTAGCCTTTTGTTCAGCTGATAACAACCGCTCAACCTAAGAATTTTACATTTCAAATTCATACCACACAAAACTAAATTACCACACAGAGGCTATCATAGAATACAAGAGAGGAACAGCTAAGAACCAACCTCAGCCATAACAGTCTCAATGCATTGTTGAAGCCCTTTGTACGCAGCACCCTCTGCACTGGACATCGCTGTTGCCATTTCTTCACAAGAGGCAGCATGTGCACCCTCTACAGGTAGTAAAAGCCGAGATATAGAATTTGCAAAATACTGCAGAAAAAAGTTCAAACTAATTTAGGTTCTTGGAAAATGTAGAATCTCATCGAATTTTGACAACTTTGCAAAATCAAATGGCCCAACATACTTGCTGAACTATGGCCACGCTACTGCCACAACGTTGTACAGCAACCATGAAAGATCTGAAACTGTTCTCACCAGCAGCTGCAGCAGCTTCTGCCTACATGCCAATATCATTTTACTTATCTAATCCAGCTTAGGCTAAACATGACTTTCATAAATCATCAACATAGAGACAAAAATAGAAAGAAGTGTTACGGTTAGGAAATTACAGCAGAAGCAGCTGCAGCAGCCACCCTTCTACTAACACTAGTGCCCAGCACAAACCTTTCCCTCAAAGCAGCTGCTTCAGTCAGGCTATCTCTAGCCCGTTCAAGACCTTCTGTTATATATATTGCAACCTGGGAAATAGCATGTTTGAGTAACTGGTACATAATTCCCCTAATTTGGCAAATTAAAGTAAACAACTTACTTGGTCAAGCAAGCAAGTGAACACCGTCTTCACATTTGTTGCAAGAGCAGCAGGCTGTAAAAGTATATTAAACTTAATCAATAAAAAACCCATCAAATTTCTAATCTAAACAGTAAAGTAACAATTCCCATACTTAAATCTTCATATTTCAGCCTAACTGGAAAAAATTTAGGAAATTTCCAAGATTTTCAATGATTGTGAAGTCAAAAGGTAGTTCCCCTACAATTTTTGGCGTCATAAAAGGAACAGTAAATTTATCACATCATGCATAATAGATTCTGCAAATTTGTAGAAATCAGAAATTGCCATGAGTGTGCGTGCATGAATATTTAGCTATATGATGAATTGTAGTATGTCATATTGAGTGCAGGAACAATCATGACCTGAGACGAAAATAATGTGCATCTCGATATTGCTTCTTCATTCCAACGCACAAACTCTGTTACAACAGTCACAGATATCTGATGCTGAGAGGACGCTACTGAAGCTCCTCTTGCACGCCCAATCGAGCCAGTTGACTCTGAGAGCTGCTGGCCCTCAGTGCGCAATTCTTCCATCTGCAAGAGGTAATCAGTGTGTCACTGCAGAAAAAAAAGGAAAGAAGAAAAAGAAGAAGAGAAACGAATGCATTTGTCAATTCAAAAAAGCGCATGAAGTTGGTACAAACCTTTGCTTTATATAGTTGTCTAAGAGAGGCTTGCTCGTGTTCAGAATATTCATCCTTGTGAGAAGAAAACAAAGACTCTGTGAGGCCTGAATGAAAGTAGATTGCAGTTAACACCAAAGTAAAACAAATGTATGGATGATGGGAAGTTTGAAGAACTACAACACAACCTACAAATGAAACTCTACTGGTTAATTGGTTAAAGACAATTTATTAGATAACAACTGTAAATAAAGCCCTTTGATAACAGAACTAAACATAAATAACAGCTGCTTCAACATTGCAAAGCTTTATGCACTGAATATTTACAAGTAGACTGTAAAATAGAAAGAGTAAATTACCCTCAACGTCCAAGTCACCACATCCTACAGCTCGTAGGTCTCTAGCAAGTTCTTGCGTCTTCTCATATGCCACTGCTAGCATTCTAAGATACTGACCCCTCAACGAAGAAGGAATTATGTCAAGATCTGATTGACATTTCAAGCTGACATCTAGATATACAAGAAACACAACTGGCACTAGAAATAGGACTCACTAATAAAAGCCCGCCTTGTTCCACTGGAGGCAAATTCACAAGTGATGGTTTCACTAATAACTTGTCCAATATTGCTGTAACTCGCTGCTCCAACACTCGCGATACTAAGATTGACATGACTTCATTAGGAGAAGGAAATACTGCCATAATTGTGGCTGCTTCTTTACGAACAGTATCTACAAGATACAACAAAGATGTAACACTAACGTATGCTTTGAGTAATTCAAGGCCTTGCATCAAACAAATGGTTTCTTCCAAACCTGTGATCTCTTTGTACAAGGAAGAAAGCCCACGAGCAACATTACTGGGACTGGCTTGAGAACCCTGATCTCCAAGAACCAATCTCGTGTCCGCATTCATGACCTCCACATCAATGAACATTGGACGTGTGGCCACATAATGTTGCATCGCACTAGTGCCCCTGTTAAACTGCAGCACAGAACCCTCAATTTTTAATGAAATTCCCATCACAATTATTGCTTAAAAGAAGATGAGGATTGAGTGCTTCTTGTACTACCCTCCTAGATTTCTTTAAAGAAATCAGATTAAGTACAATAGTCAACCACTTGTGAACATATTAGATGCAGCTTTTCTAGCTAAACCCACAATTAGAAAATGATTCCCGAGAGTCCTATCACTGAACTCTGTCTAATTGTAAAGGGAATAATTACCTGTGATAGAATTTTTGCACATTCTGCCATTGTTGACAATTCTCTTCTTTGTGATGCAGCATCAAATCTAGACAATAATCTATTCTCCAGTTCTATATAGAACAATCCAGAGGAAAATAAAAGCCAATAATCATTATAAAACACCATTCCAAATGCTATCATAGAACTGCAAAAGTTGCCATACCATTGCAATAATCCTGAAGATTTGCAACAGCAACTTCTAATCCTCTGCTGGCAGTTGCATTTCCCACAACTGACGGCACTGAAATGCTTTGTCTTCCAATGTCTTCCTCAGCAAATGATCCTAAAATTCAGATAAGTAACAAGAAAAAATCATGTCTTAGAAAAGTTGTAAATTTTGATAGAGAAGAGCCAGCAAATATTCAATAACTATTCGCTTTATGGCCACATACTACAAGTAAATAGTACAATGGACTATCAGCAATGAAATGACACAATGTTATGCGTATGCCCAAACAAGGTTTTCAGAATGTAAATGCTAAAGGACAGGTATGCAAAGTTTGTGATAATCACACAAATTCATCTCCTGACAAAGTCAGTCACCGCTAAAGTTTCAGTAAACTATGTTATGTGTACCACTCAATTGCTACAAACGACACAAATTAACTCCTCCTATCAGGTATCTTAACTAATCAAACATTGAGACTGCATGAGAAAGTCACACGCAGCACCTAGCTCTTAAAGAGGACAATAAATCTACCATGTGTATGGCTGACTTACAACTCTACACTCATAGAATTCATCAGATGTAAGAGTAAGTTGTAAAGAATTTGGCATCATATAGCCTTCTCTATGTCAGCCCTTGTTTGTAGATTGATAATGAAAATGATTTGCATGTGTTTGTTGAGGTCAGTGGTGACTTCAAGATAGCATGCTACCTTTTAACTATATTGGTTATTAGCAATTCCAATATCATGCAGCCTAAGTTCTAATTTGATAATTTGCAGTCAAGATAAAATGAGGTTCACTTCTTCATATTACAAAAAGTAGAGGTGGGAATCATACAAAGAATTTATGACTTTACACATCAGGCAACTCAATTATTGAACAACTATTCAATATTGAAGGCACCATAAAGTGACGACCATCTTACGTAATTTCTGTGCAACTGAAGCTGCCTCAGCTACACGGCTATCATCAGAAAACAAAGGTGAATGTTGAATTAGGTCACCAGGGCTGCCATTAAACTCCATCAAATACTGTAGGAAACAAGCAGCAATGTGTTTAAAAAACATCCCTAGAAAAAAGTAGGACAAAATATTGATTATGATACCTTTATGAGATCTATTGTCTGACTGGCTGTTTCCCTCTGAGCATCTGCACTCTAATGAGCAAAATGAGACGAATGATATCATAATATGTCCACTTTTCTTTTCTTCATTTCTGTATATTGTTGCAGTCGTACACAGGTAAAAGTGAAAATTTACCTGCAAATGATCTCCAATTTTGGCAGCAGTTTGTCCAACACTTGAAATACGTGAGTCCAACCTAGCAAAACTATCGAACAAGGCATCTACACCCTTTTCCAGCTGAACAATAAAACAAATAAAGCAAATGAAACTAAAACTACACTTATTTTCCAGTTGAACAACTAACCACAGGGCACATCAAACCAAAATGATATCTTTTGTGAATGACCATGAAGTCACAGTTGCAAGTTTTTGTTCTTCTAAATCAAAGGGAAGTAGAAACTTGGTTCAATATGCACAGATATATCTGATACTATGCAACCTTTCAGGAATTATTTTAGAAAATGAAATTGACATCTTCATTACAGTTCATAATGAAACATTCATAGAGGCCATCTTCATAACAACCTCAGCAAGTGTCTTGCGGTGCTTAGAATCTTGTGCAGAAACATCCTTCTTGAGATTGTAAAGCTTTCCGTCAATCTTCAAAGAAAGAAGAGAACTTCAGCCAAAAAGACATCTAATAATTCTTAAAAGTCCATCACTTGTAAAATCAGAAGCCGACCTGTTTCCGAAGATCAATCAATTCCTTGCATGAATCCTTGAACAATGATAACAGAGCATCTACTTCGGGAAAAAAGGGTGAAGCTTGCACTTGTGCAAATTTTGCTGCATCAGACGAAGCCCTCGCATGCCCATTAGGTAAGGCATCAGCCCCAATGCCACCATGTCCATCTACAGAGTCTGCATCATCTTCGAGGAAAGCTGGAAGGAGATCGTTTACCAACTTTCCAAATAGTGCATCAAATGAAAAATCACCCTACAATTAAACCAGCCACCAATTGAAATAGCAACCCAAATTAGGAACAGGAAATAGAAATAGAGGAGAAAAATATAAAACCATGTCGCAGGAGTTAATACCTTAAATTCATCTATATCAAGAATAAGCGGAAGGGAGCCAGCTGACGAAGATTTTGATCTTCTGTCACTCTTGACTCCATCTCTAATCTCTTTCATCTAGCTCACACAGGTCATAAAACAAAAACAAATAAATCACCATCTCAAGAACAAAATGACTAAGCTCATATGCACAACACAAAAATCTCAGAAAACCCAAACCAACTCAGTTTTCATGAAGTAAACAGTAGAAAAAGAAATCAAAGAACAGTCATATAAAAGACAAATCCCATCACGACACGCATCAATTAATTAGCAAATTCCCACACTCAGAAGAGTACATAAGCAACATTTCACTTTCCCCGAGAATCAAACCTTATGCTCGTAAATTAAGTTTTTCGACGAAGCCCAGACAAGATAACCTCAAATAAACAATTATCTCTTCTCGACAGGTTTCCTCTGTTTTCTCAGAAACCAAACAAGCCCCTAGAAAATTAAGTTAATCTACAATACCACCGTTAACCTCTGAACACGAATTCAAATGAGGAGCAAAGCATAAGTTTCAGATCACGTAGCTAAAATGGTGAAATTGTTTACCTCTCTTTGTCTCTGGTGATTTGACCAGTACTAATCAGAGAGTCCTCTTCTTGTTCACCGATTTCGGTTTCGGTAGATCGAGCTTAGGTGAGAAAGAGACCGAGAAAAAAAAGACTGTTATTCAGCGAAAACTACAACGAAAAATCGAGTTTTGTAATTATTACTATTTTAACCTCCACGAGCCCCGGGAGGCGTAAAATCAAAGGTGGGTAATTTCGGAAACTGGAATCCAACAACACATGCTGTATATTCTTTCGTCCATCTAACCAGCTGTTTGTTTTGGATGCCTCCGTCTAAACGACAAAGCGTAACAAATGGTCAAGATACACAAGGATTCAGAATCTGAACTAATCATCCGTAGTAAGATAAAAATGAACAATTTATAATTATAAAATTAGTATATAATAAAAATTAAATAAAATTAAAATTGTTCTCTTCGTAAAAATACAAAATGAATGATGCGTAAAATGTAACTCTTCTCAAACTTTTGCAAAACGGAGGATCCTGTGCATTGAGTATATTAATTTTAAAGAATTGAAAATTAAAATTTAAGAAAGTGATCAATCTTAATTATCAAAAAATAAGATTTAATTAAAAATAATAATGTTAAATAAAAACTAATAAGTATATTCTAAAACCATTTATATATTTTTTAATATCTGAATTAATTGAACATTAATTCAAATTAAAATGATATTTTTATTTATTTTAAATAACTAATCAAAACTTCATTATTTAAATTTGTAGACTAAAATTAATATCTTGTTAAACTTAATTATAATAAGTAAAATAACTATTATCAAGCAATTAATATAATTACCTTTATTAACAATCGTCTCTAATCAAATTATTTTTAGAAAAATATCTAACGACTTCTCCCCAGACTTTACGTACTAATAGACCTCTCTAGACCTTGTTTTATTGTCGAACTTCGGACTGGATGTGATAATGATGATGGTGATCTAACGACTTCTCCATTAAACAGATTTTAAAGGGTGAAGAAAATATATGCTAAAAGAAAATTAATTATTCTCTATAATTGATAACTTTTCAACTATGGCACTAATCTTAAATTTAACCAATTATGCATTAGTAATTCAAATATTAGTAGAGATGGCAACAAGGCTTAGGTCTGGCCTGACCCGAGATCAACGGGTAGGGTCTCGGTTGATTGAATTTAGGGCTCGAATGATTTAAGCCTAACTTTGTCTAAGATCCGACAAGTAATAACAAAATGACATTATTTTGACATTTGTAATTTAAAAAATAATTCAAACCCGATCGAGTTGGGCTTGAGCCTGCAGTCTCAGACCAGGTTTGGCCTAGGCTGAATCAGGTCATTGTACTCCTTAAATATTAGCAAACCATAGTAAGAATTATTAAGGTGATAGAACTGTAGAAGTTACGTGACAAAAATAATAATTTGACACAGTTCGTTATGTTATTCACATTAACATAAAACGTAACGTCAGACTATTTTTGTTAAAAAATAAAATATTAAATATTTTAATACAAGTTTAGACTAATAATATAAAATTGGATAAAGTTTATATCTCTAGTTACTTTTTTATAAAGTTGTTGGATTTTGAAATAATTGTAATTATTACGTAGAGATAACACTTGTAAGTTACTACAATATTAAAAACATATGATCATTACTTAAAATTATTGAATATGCAAACAAATCCTTTGTTTACCTAAAAGCATTTGGGCTCAGTAGCTTTAAAGTCCAACCCAAGTAATATATTGGAATAGATCCAGTCCACGAAAATGTCACGTGAAACGTACGTGGTATCTTCCACGTGGCGGACCCAGGTACTTCTAAGGACAAAAGTTTCCCGCTCTTAAAATTTTGCACGTTTAGAAAGCTTTTGCAACTGGAAATTCTAGAGAGAGGAGAATTAATGTTTTTTTTTTTAATTTTTAAACATTAAATTTAACTAAATTTACATTTTTTTAAAATTTAAGTTAAGTTCGAGTTTAAACCTTTTTTTCACATAAAAAACCCGACGTTTAACTATTTTATCGGTCAAAAACCCGACATTAAGTATTTAAACTATTTTATCGGTCAAAAACCCGACGTTAAACTATTTTATCAGTCAAAAACCTGACATTTATGAATAAGAATAAAATCAGCTTGAATATTTTATCGGTCTATATGAATAAGATTCATTTCGGATTAAAACAACGTCATTTTAGTAAAATAATGTGAATTTAAACGTTTTATCATAAATAATTCGAATCGGTTCAAATTATTCGTACCAAATTATTTAGACTTTTGTAATTTTAAATAAGATTCATTTCGAATTAAAACAACTTCATTTTGGTAAAATAAAGTGCACTCGAACATTTTACCAGAACTAATTCGAATCGGTTTAAACTATTCGTACCAAATTATTTGGACTTTTCTAATTTCAAATTAGATCTAAGCTTCAATTAATGCAAGTTGAATGGGCCGACTTTCCAACCCTAGTAAAGTCTTTATATTGTTACTCACATCGAATACTTTTCGAGTTGCCCACCCACACCATTCTAGAGTTTCTTTCTTTTACCGTGAGTTGATTGGGCAGTCATGTGGCTGCTTATGCATTGCCTGTTGAACCTGGAAAGTCTGAATAGTATCATATTTTAATTTGAAATTTCCTCCGATACATTAAGTGGCTCTCGAACACTGAAAAGCAAAACTTGGATACATGTTCTGTGCAGAGTCAATCTTACGGAGCTGATATAATAACAGCACATGGATGTTGAAAAAGTGTTATGGAGCCACGCTGATTCCTCAGTTTCAGCCTGCAGTTTTGGGATATTCATGGTGCTTGCTTGGTCCTTGTTCATGAAAAGGGAGCAGAATCGAAAGGTTTTGAAGAATCAACATTAAAAGATTCGAAAGTAATAGTGTTTAGGTTTTGAAGAATCAACATTAAAAGATTCGAAAGTAATAGTGTTTCACTGTTTTGTCTTGGTGATTAGACCAGCTTAAAAGAATCGAAGGAGTTGAAACTGAACTGCACGAGCTGTTTGAACATGTGAAGCGATGATACTTGGTAAGCCTGATGCTACAACTCTTACGTAAAAGACATTCAACTGTTGGTTTATGCCTTGCAGTCAATTTTAGTTGTAATTTTAATTGTATAAAATTTGTTTTATTCAATAAAAGGCATTCTTTATCTTTGTACATTTTAATTATTTAATTATTAATCATAAAGATAAAATCTCAGAAATAATTATTATGCAATTAGAAATTATAATGTGATTATAATTATGAGATTCAAATTACATTTTGTATTATTCCTAAAATGTTCCTAGTCATAGTTTCATCAAGACGGGGTATTGATGAAATGGTTAGACTAGCA
>JAOTIZ010000009.1:24493375-24503376 GCA_027123425.1 Erythroxylum panamense
TTTAGTTGTAATTTTAATAAAATTCAAGGATATGAAAAATAAGATTTTTCATATAAAAAGGAAGAATTAGAACATATTGAGGCTAGCACTTCTAACAAGTTTTTCCTCTCAAATTCGATTTGAGTTTTTCTCCGAAAAGGATCTGTGGATACCGTTAGAGGCTGGACGATTGAACGGCTTGTGGAATTGATAATTTCGGAGAAGCTAGATATTGTATCGGGAAATCAAGAAAATGTTAGTTTAACTTTGTCAATTTCTTGTTTTATGTTTCGAATTTAATTATGTTAAAGTTGATTCTGTGGAAAAAGTTTAAATTCATTCCGCTGCGCTTAGATTCGATCTTGCGTTGATTTTCCAACATCAACTATCTTATATATAGGTTCAGAACCAATTTAATATTATTAATGTGATAATATAACTCAACTATTAAATCCGACCTAAACTAATTAAAATTGGTTTAATTAATAATTATGATAATTATTAGTAGAATGACAATGGATCGACTCGTAGGTTAGTTCTGTCAATTTTTTAAAAATAATTTTTTAAATTAAAATTATAAAACATCTTTTTTTATTAGGTTCGGGCTTGATTGCCTAGATCCTGGCCTGCCCAAAACTCAATTCTTCTAAATAAGAAAATGTCGTTTTGCTTAGAATAGTTAAACCTTGAGCCGACTTGGGTCTAGACCTGACTTATAAGTTTTTTTAAATAAAAAATTTAAATCTAGTTCGATAGAATGTTCATTGACATCCTTAATTATTAGATAGAGTTGAATTTAATTAATTTAGATTAAAGTTTAAGAGTTTGTTTCGATTGTTAAATAATCAACATTTGATTAGTTCATATATATTCACTGTATGTATTTATTTTCATTTTTATTTTATTTTATTTGTAATTATTATTATTTTATTATTTTAATATGTATATATTTTTGAGTCAATTAGAAAAATTTTCCTACTAATTAAGGGTAAGATTGAGTATTACCAAACATTTCTAAACTCTTTATATCAGCGAAACTCTCGCTAAGTATTGTTGTTATTGTTATAATTAATGTTAATATTAATGAGTTTTGTTGTTATTTTTTAATCAAAAATTACGATTAGGATACTTTAAGAAAAGACTAAAAATTTAAAAAGAACTTTTCAATAATTTTAAAGATTAATAATTTTA
Source organism: Erythroxylum panamense (assembly GCA_027123425.1). NCBI lineage: Eukaryota > Viridiplantae > Streptophyta > Magnoliopsida > Malpighiales > Erythroxylaceae > Erythroxylum > Erythroxylum panamense. Next base: position 24,494,546 of record JAOTIZ010000009.1, read on the forward strand.
AATTATAATAAAATTTATATTTTTTACGCTAACTCTTATTGTCTCGCCACTTTCTTTTGACAATAATACAAGTGCTAGACCCTTAAATTTTGGCGTCTCCTTAGACTTTGATGGACTAAGGACTTATTCTATACTCGGATGAATTGATCACAACTAGCGAATTTATTGTGGGAAACATTGAATCTGGCTAGTATGTTATATGGGCTTCAACAATATTTCATTACATCATCAGTGGATAGAGATCGTAGAGAGATATTAAATGATATGGTGACAACTAAGAATTAAAGTTACAGTAAAACTAACATTTGAAAATAATGGAGATCTTCGAGAATAAGGATGCTAGTTTCTTATTTGAATGTAAACTCTAATTTTCTATTATCTTGTAGATTCTATCTTATCAATTAGAGTCTATTTGAATAAGGTGTCATTTAATTGCTCCACGTTTCTGACCAAAAAAAAAAAATTGCTCCACGTGATGTGATATGATAAAGACAAACCTGATCTTAGCACGATCTTAGACAATTCAGTTTAAGTGAGATTCTGAATATAACTTGACGTCCAAGTTAGAGTAACCATATATAGTCTATTTGAATTTTGCTCTTCTTATTCAATCAAAGAGAACATTCCTTATATTTTTTTGAAGGAAAGTAATATAAAGATTGATTTTACCGTATCTCTCTTGTTTTCTTAGTACCTTTATCCTCTTAACGCTTCCGTAACATTGTTACTTTGCGTGTGTTAAGTAAACGCTGCGAAGGTCGTTAAAGACTAAAGACTTACTTAAGCGGACTTAAGTGAAACTATCGTATTGTAGGTGTTAAATGATCAACTTCAGCGAAAGTGACAATTGTTTCAACAAGCATGGTGGAAAAGGGGTTTGGGTTAGGTTTGAAGGTTGAAATAAAAGGCCCACGAATCGTGGACTTTGGCAGCATTCATACACGTCCAAGTTTTTAGTCGTAAACTTCAAACTTCCGATGTTAAATTCTTCAATTTGCTTGCCTCGTTTCGTCTATGGTCATTATCATCAAATGGTAAGCCTACATTTATGCTTTAACATAATTGGATAAAATGATTTATTATATTTGTTGATTCAATATGTCTATTACAACCCAAATTTTTTGCAACTTTCACAAATATTTATCGAGGGATAACCTTTTAATTCGGGATCAATTCGATCTCACTTAAAATTAATGAATAAAATTTAAATTAATCAGAATTTAAATTAAAGATCGAATTTAAAAACGACAACCTTTTTGGATATTGTTTAATTTAAAATTTAACGAAACATTGTCACAAATTTCACAATCAATTAATAATCTAATTTTTATATTTCTAAGTAAATAGAACTTAATGAAAATTTAAAGAGTAACAACAATGTCGATTAATGGTTGAAAACTTTTGTAAGTAAAATAATGTCATTTTAACTCAAATGAAATTACATCCCAGTTCAAACTGAAGTTGAAGAAAATCACTTTTATGTGCAGTTTGTTTCAAACTGAAGTTGAAGAAAATCACTTTTATGTGCAGTTTGTTTTGATCTCGACTCGAAACTAATAAATAAATTACAACAATAAGTCGATAAAATTTTTATTGAAACGTGAAGTCTGAAGAAATCCAGTAATACGTAGCATTATTCTTAAATACTAAAAAGATTATTTTTAAATGACTATATAATAAATAAATAAATAATAACAACAATAGCATTATTATTATTATTTTGAGATAAAACAATACTAGTTTATTACATTTTAATAAAATAATTGTATTTTTTTCAATGCCCATAATCCTGTAATTTTTTTTTTTTACATAAAGAAAAAGTGTACATCAGATATCAATTAGTCGGAAGAAACAGCGCCAAGACTGATCCTGTAAAGGAAGATTATGGCACTCTAAAGATGGAACATCAAAATAAGTGATATCAATATCGTCAGGATCGACCTAAGTAGCAAGCCAGTTTGCACATCTGTTACTCTCTCGAAAGTGATATCAATATCGCCAGGATCGACCTAAGTAGCAAGCCAGTTTGCACATCTGTTACTCTCTCGATGTACATGCCGATAAACAACAGCTTAGTTCCGAATGAGAAGTTAAATAATATCCTTTTTTAATTGAATTTTAAACTAAGTTGAGACTTGAGAGACAAATAATTACGTCAGCATCAGTTACCACGCGGTTTCCACCGTAATAGGGAGTACAGAGACTGCTATTAAAAGAAACGTATTCCACGAGCGTTTTCAACTTTCCCAGAGTTGTCCCCTTCTTGTCTGTGGGGGCATTGTTTCGAACACGTGCGCTGCCTCCAGCTCAGTGTTACATACCTATCTACAGCATTCAACTTACGTATCTATGCTGCAAGCCTGCAACAATACGAGACAAGATCTTTTATCTAATTTTATGATGTTTTATTATATACAGTGAATCTCAATTATTTATTTCTGCGAGATTCATATTTATTTATGCGAAATTTATGCGGGATCCACATAAATAAATGATTGAGATTTCCTGAACACCATAAAACTGAACAGAAGATCTGGACTCGCAACAACACACTCTCTCACACAAGACTTATACGCTTACTGTTCAACGTCTGCCAAAATCTGAGTCGTCGAACGGAATGGAATGGAATGTTTTCTTTGATGTAGAGTCGAACCGGGCATTGAATTTTCAACGTTAAACACCTTTGCGAAGACTCGGCCTCCATGAGAATTTCCTCCACTCCTTTGACTAAGTTGTGAAGTACGTGCCAACTTCCATACTCTTTCAAACTTGGAGACCAGCCATGGTAGTATCCTCGGAATTTCCATCGCCATTCACAAGGGCATTAAATTGTTAATTAAACGATTTAATCGGGATTACATGATTGGTGTAATGTTTGATGAAGTAAACGATAGTACTAAGATCTTTTGCAGTTTAATTAATAAAACGACGTTGATTGATCTAACTAGACAGTCGTTTGAATCTGGATCGTCAAACTTGTTCTAAAATCTAGACAGCTTATTAATTTGGAGATGAATCAAACCAGACAGGTTTTGCCGCGTGACAATAAGAATCTAAGCTGCCAACACTGCAGTGACCAGTTAAACGTGTATGAATTGTAACGTAATTTAATGTCGTGGGACAAAATTCGGCGGAAGACACGGCTAGTTGCAGGTAGGTAACAATGCTACCCGACCAAACATGCGGGTCCAACGGGTTGGATTGAAGCTGACCACCGAAAAGCAAACAGATATGGTTGAAACATGTCTTATTAAGGATTTGCCCAAGCTAATGTCTAAACTCTAAATTACTTACTTCGACAATAAACCAAAAAATCTATTTATTGGGTGCCACCTTTTCTTCGTTAAAGATATGTCGGAATTCTGTATTTCTCGACTTGTAGTGTTCGATTCTCCCCCTTAAAAAGAAAAACACGATTACGTACTTTCTTTTGCCCTCTTCGATCCACTGGACTGTTGCTGTTACATTTCACACATTCTAGTTCTTTCTCGAGTTTCCTCTCCCACGCCTTGATGCGTTCCCACTTCTAGGTCTTGCAAAGCTAACAAGTCACTCTGAAGGGCGATTTGTGAGTGGATAAGCTCACATTCAATTGGAATGAAGTCAATGCCTTTGTATATGTAATCAGGCCGATCTTAATATTTTATCCCGGTAAAGTAAAAAAGTTTTATTTTTACTTTTTTTAGGCCCTTATATAGAATAAAAATAAATAAAATATAGGTCCATTTTGTTGGTCTTTGTAAAGTCAAAAGTAGATTTTATTTTATTTTATTTTATTTTTATAAGGATAAAAATAAGTCCTATTTTATCACTTATAAAGACAAGCCTGGGTAGGTGCCCACCCTATCTTTATCCAGGGCCGGCCCTGTAGGTCCTAATAACCTGAAAGCTCAGACATTGCCCCATCTTCTTTTTCTTTATATTTTGTTAAATGATAATAATTTCAAACAATAATTAAAATGCTAAGATTGATTTAACAGTGAAAAATCTTAAATAAGTTAAATTTTTAATTATGTTTTCAAACTTTTAGTTCGATTTACTATAATAACTTTTATTGTTGAAAACCAACTAGTTAGTAAATTTTTACAAATTAATAAATTTTTATAAACTAAAATAAATCAATTAATTTTTATTTAACAATCTCTTTTTTTAATTAAACTTCAAATTATTCGATGAATAAAGACACTCTCTTTCAGTCAATTTTCAAATTATTTACTTTTATTCAACCTTTAGCTAATTTTATAGTAATTTAATATTTATTGAACCTTTTAAACTTTAAATCTCTCTGTCATATTAGTTTAACTTTCGATTCGGTTTGTAAAACATTTATTTCAAGTTTTCCCCACATGTAAGTGCTCCAATTTTTTATAAAGAAAAGAAAATGCAAATTGTATTTTTTTTGTTGATTATTTATATCTCCAATAATACTATTGTATTATAATTCTAAAATATTAATATTATTATTTTAAATAATAAATAAAAATTAATAAATTATAATGAAGATAATTATTCGATAATTAAATAATATCATGCCTAATATTATTTTTCAATGCAATAGCTTTTAATTTTTTATTAACTTGTAAAAGGCAGCTTGCTAAGTAACGAGGAGTAGATACCACTCAATGGTCAACATATGAATGCCTGTCCTACAGCATTACTGTGAAACCTACTCCTCTAGACTTTAATCTTGATAGGACTCAATTAGCTTGGTAGGTAAAACATCTGGAGAAAGTCACGCGATAACTTGAGTAATGTCCAAGCAAGCCCACTGATTAATCTCGACTTTGATTAATTAGTTGAGTGCTCAAATTGATTAATGACAAAATGATGATGTAATTGTTCATTTTTTAAACGTGGATTAAATAAAATTTTAATGCGTATAAATATAATTTAAAAATTAATTAATTGATGGGTGATTGGATTAGTTGAAATTAAGTAATGGAGTCAAGATTTTAAGAAAATTATATCAAAAAATAATATATTCTGGACATATACTTTTGCGAAAATTTATTTTATTTTGTCAAAATAATTGCAAAAATGGGCTTATATTCAATCATTACAAAATCCAATCGGCTCGATCCAATCAACAGAATAAATATTGAGTCGTTCAATTTTTTTAGTTTGATTTTTAAATTTTTCAGTTTGATTTAGTTTAATAATTTTTATTATTAAAAATTAACCAATTTCGTCAATTAATAAGCTCTTATAAATAAAAACAATCTATTAATTTTTATTTAACAAAATTTTAATCAAGCTACAAATTATTCGATAGCTACCGACAATCTCATTTCAAATTCTTTAATTTTATTTCATCTTTAATTGATTTTATGAAGATTTTGATAAAACAAACACACTCGAGAGGGGAGTGAATTTTGTGTGACTTAAAAAAATTTGCAAGTTACTTTTAATTCGTATAAAGATAGGGACGGAGGGACCTGTTAAAATTTAAAAACAATAGGAACCTGTCAAACGATAGAACCTTGTTAAAAGACAGTAGCTTATTAGATGATAAGAGCCTGCTAAACGATAAATCATGTTAAAACAATTTAAAATAGGGTGCACATGTTAAATTTGAAAATAATCTCTTGCAAGTTGAAAACAAAAAGAGCTTATTATAAAAATGAAGGAGCCTCTTGCAAAAATAAAAATACAGACAATATACTGTAGAATTTTAAAAATTAAAAAGAGAGAGGAATTACACAGTTGAGTTATACTTGTTCGGCTTATAACCCAAATCTACGTCCGGTCTTTAAGCATCCAACTTTAATGTTTCACTAAAATCTCAAGTAGTAATTTGATGAGCTTCTTTAAGTTCACGAGTACATTATTTTCAAGTTCTTCAACTTTCCAAATTATTAGTATTTAGCTAGCCTTTACAAGATGTCAACTAATGAAAATAAAATTTGGTCGATACGAGCTTTAACGATCTGTCTCAAAAAGAAATTTCACTTTCTAAAGCATAAGAAATTTGATAAAAATATAACTTTTAAGAGTATTAATGCTTATGAAGTACAGATTAAGAGTTTGATTTATTCTCATAAAAGCAGCGATTATTCCTTATGTAGGCATTTCCTTCTCCTAAGGGCATAGTTTTAAAAATCGAACCGGACCGGTCGGTCCGATTGGTTCAACTGGTGACCGGTCGACTATTCGATCCGGTTCACCCTTTAAAACCGGTTTTTAATTGAATCAGTGAGAACCGGTCAATTGATCGGTCGGACCGGTCTGACCACTGATTCAATAAAAAAATTTTGTTTTGTTTTTAATTTTTTGATATATTTTTGTATATTTTTAATTTTTAATATTATATATAATTAAATATAATTATTGCATAATTATAACGTCACATCGGTTCGACCGGTGGTTGAACCGGTGATCAATAAGGCCTCCAATTTAATGATCGGTCTAGATTTCAAAACACTACCAAAGGGCTTTCATCTTTTAACTTGATTGGCACGATAAAATCATAGTCTTTCTTTCACCATTTTTGTTCATCGGATAAGTTTCAATTGACTTATGGAGCAAGCGTTTTCCAATTTGATATCCTCGGCCAATGCCTTTTTTCTGCCGTTCTGACTGAACTTAATAACGACGTTCACAAGTTTCCTGAAACACATTTGAACAGAATCCTTTCAGAGTTAGTCGCCAGAGAAAAAGAAAAAGTGAAGAACTTGCCACTCAAGTAAATCTTAAACAACACAACGATCAAACCTTTCCATTCAAGAGTCAGATAGAATATAAGATAGACCAATAATTAGATGTTATTTTTGTATATTTTATTATCACTTTTTTCCCAAGTCAAATTAAAATTTAGTTAAGTTTTTAATTATATTAACTTAAACTTACAAAGTAGTATTAAAATATTTCAATTTCAAGTCAATGACGTGATAAATTTTAATTCAATTTTAATAAAATGACAAAATGGATTAAAAGTTAAGATTTTTTTAAAAAAATTATTAATCCCTTCTTTTTCATTAGTAGAGTTGGACACTACTCCTCCTCCTCCATAGCTCGGAGAAAAGCTTACTACTCTTTCATGGAAGTTTCACTGTTACTTACCTCTGGCTATATATCGTCAACACCCTTTAACACAAGTTTGAAAGTGTTGAAACTCTTGACGAATGCAAAGTATGTTTCATGTCAAAATGGGCGTGCAAAGCTATTATTATTATATATACATGTGAAAGTCAAATCAAGACTTTGATTGTCGCAAAAAACCTATTCTTACGTAACGAGTTTGCGTACAAGGGGGGTTCGAGTAAGTAATCTAATCTACTAAGTCAACAACACTTAGAAGGGAGAAAAAAAAAATCATTAACTTCAGGATGTGAGTAAGTTAATAAGGAGCTCTCATGACTTAAGTGAGATCACGGGTTCGAATCATCCTCATATATGCAGCCGTTTAAAACTTGAGACCAGAGTTTTATCTTCCGCAAGAGACCTATCCGGCTCGAGTGGGGATTAGTCTAAGAGTGGATAGCTTAAAGGTACCTTCCCATAATTAATATCATCATAAGACATATCGTGAATAACCAAAAAATAAATAAAAATCATTTAGACAGATAAAATATAAAACTGTATATTACTGAAACTCTCAAAATATTGCATATCAGCGGCATTCTTATTGGGTGGCGTTGTTCTGTCGTTATATCAACTTATATGAGTAAAAATTTTTGTGATTATAGTTAATATTCTTTTTGAGATTATACTTAGTCATGTGTACAATTTTTTTAATTTAATAGTGTTTTAAATTGTGTATGATCTATATATTATGAATACGGTATCGGATTTGGTGTTGAATTGAGTTATAATATGGTACTATAAAAAATAAAAATTTTATTAATACTTTATTAATAAATATTATAAAATATTAAAATAAATTTAAATAAAAATGATTTATTTTTAAGTTTTATTTAATTTATAATTATTATTAGTAATAAAAATATTTATTATTGTTTTAAAAACAAAAATTACAAATTCACAATAATTATAAAAATTGAAGTAAATAAAATAAATAAATATAAAAACTTTGAAAAAAAAAAGAAGAGGTAGGAGGGAGGGAGGTAGGGAGGAGGATTTTAAAATTGTTTAAAAATTTTACAAGAAAGTCTAAAATTGTTTGAAAATTTTACAAGAAAGTCTTCCTACTTTTTTAAATTTTCAATACTGATCAAATTTGGTTAGTATTTTGAATACCGGCCAATACTTACCGGTGTCCTCCAAAACGAGTCATTATTTACAGGTATTTAAATCTAGTACTATTGACCTTTTATTTCGTTTCAGTTTTAGTCCGATATAATATGTACCGGTCAATACAAAATGGTATTCATATTTTTGGTACCCACTACTCAGCCAAGATTCATGATCCTACTAATATTAATTGAATGGAATTTGTTATTTAATTATGAATTATGAATTTATTAAAAATTATTTTTTATCATCATTATAATTATTTAATAATAAAATCGTGACTCTTGACTTCAAAAAATAAATTGTTTTTATATAATAAAACATATATGTGACCAGAGAGATATGTGAAATAAAATGACGTCGATTTTATATAATAAAACATAACTTACTAAGGCAAGACAGCGTCGTTTTGCTTTAATAGCGAAACGACGTCGTTTGGTTGCATAATTCTACTTAAATACTTCAACTCTTAAACTCGCGCCTGGCTTCCCAGTTCCTCCTCACCCAGTCTCGTTCTTCACTTCTTCTTCCGTTCCTCGTGTCATTTGTTTTTTAGCTGTTCTTCACTCCCGCGCTTCTGTTCTCTGTTTCCCCAGCTCCCTCGTCGGCCGTCGCAAGTGTGAAGTCACCGACGCCAGATC
>JAOTIZ010000009.1:24535171-24545635 GCA_027123425.1 Erythroxylum panamense
AATCTTATGAATTGAGATTTGAATGTGGATGAATTCCAATTGGAATTTTGTATTTGCTTTGAATGATGAAAAAAAAATTATACCGATATGGATTTGCGTAGACCAAGTGTGTCTTGCGTTTCTAACGCTAGTTTTTCTAAGGTACACGTTTTTGGATGCCGGAATTTGACCTTCAGTTTGTTTGAACCGTTTTGTTTTCTTTGATTCCGAGCCATTTCGATTCCTTTAGTTTCCGCAAGTGCTTTCAATTCCTTCGCTTTTTGATCCGATTTGTGTTTCGTTTGCTTTTGGCCCATTTTCGTTTTGTGATCCGCTTTGTCCGCCTTTCAATTCTTATTTTGATTTGTTTTCGTTGTATGTTTTGAGCAAGAGTATAAGTGTTATGATTTAGTTTAGGTGGTTGGGTTTCGGTCCCAACAAACTCGTGCGTAATTTTATATGGGGTTCCACCGAGGAACAGAGGAAAGTCCACCTAGTGAACTGGGAGGCCGTCTGTAAACCCAAACAAGCCGGAGGTCTGGGCATTAAAAATATCAGGTCCTCCAATGATGCTCTTCTAACAATATTGGGATGGACTCTAATTCATTAGCCGTCAGCGTTATGGGTCCAGATAGTTAGGTCCAAATACCGATTGGAGCCGTACCATATCCCTCACACGGTAGTCAAGAGTGGTATGTTGAGCTTTTGGAAAGGCATATCAACAACTTGGCCCTTTGTTTGACAAGGCTCGAAATGGATGCTGGGTAATGGTCGACACATTTCCTTTTGGATGGATAATTAGGTAAAAGATTGGGAGCCTCTCTTATTAGTGGCGACTGCCCCTACACCCAACAACGTGCTCTATGCTAAAGTGGTGGATATGCGATCGGCTGAGGACCATTGGCATTGGGAAGTGTTCCAGCAATACCTCCCTGCCTTAGTTTGTATGGATATCGCCACATTCACCCCTCCCGCTTTGGACGTCGAGGAGGATACTATACAGTGGGGTCAGACTGAGTCCGGGCATTTCACTGTGACGTCAGCCTACGAACTCATCGAGGGGTACCACACGGAAGACCATGCTAGACTCTGGGACCTAGTTTGGAAATGAGCGGGACCACAATGCATTAGAGCTTTCCTCTGGTTAGTCTGTAAGGAAAAGCTCCTAACTAACTAACAACGAATGGTCCAACACCTTGCTACTAATAGTAATTGCGATAACTGTGGTCAAGAGAAGTCTACTCTCCATGTCATCCGTGACTGCCAACGAGTACAATCTTTATGGAGAAAATTCCCCTATGGGGTGGTTGATAAAGCCTTCTTTTAGCCAGATGTGAAAGACTGGTTGGTATCCAATCTCACAAAATACACCCAGGAGCTGCAGGAGAACTAGGCTACCATCTTTGGAGTCGCCTGTTGGATGCTTTGGTCTTGTCGTAACAAATGCATTTTCGAAGTCGATTTTGAGTGGTTGGAGGATGGGCCCAACGTTGTTCTGGCTTATGTAGAGGGGATTGTGAGAGCCAGAGCAATGGAAACCTGTGTGTTTTCGATGCAGGGCCTATCAATGGGCAGTCTTGTAGGGTGGCATAAACCGCCTGAAGGATGGGTCAAACTTAACACGGACAGAGCGGTTAAGCACAGGTCGTCCACTGCTGTCGCAGGTGGCCTTATTCGAGATCGGACAGGGCAGTGGTGCGGAGGCTTTATTCAGCACATTGACCACGGATGGCCGATGATTGCAGAATTCTAGAGAATCCACTCGGGCCTCACCTTGACGTGGACACTAGGATACCGCCGAGTCATCCTAAAAGTGGACTCCCTTGAAGTCATTAACATCATTTCCTCTCCCAATATGCAATTTCTTGACAATCCTATTTTGCTGACAGGTACCCGTGGTCTCATCCAACGAGATTAGGAGGTGAACGTGCAACATGTCCCTAGGGAAGGGAACCAGTGCGCAGACCATTTAGCTGCCCTCACGGACCGGGGTAAATCAGGAACTCACTACCTTCAGGAGCTACCGCTTTCTGTCGAGGAGCTCATTCATCGAGGCAAGATAGGCGTCATGTACCGTCGAGCAATGCGTTAGATTAGCTTGCTCGGTTGCTTTCTTCCTTTGTATTTAAAATAGAATAATGTGTAATCTATTATTATTTTGTATAAAAAAATAGAATAATGTGTAATCTATTATTATTTTGTATTAAAAAAAGAATTCTAAGCCGAAATTCGTATTAGCCCATAACATGCATTGGTCTAAACCTCAATACATAAGACTACATAACAAAAGGTTCGAACCCGATTCTTAAACCAAACATGCATTGGTCTAAAGCCCATTTATCATATGAATTTTGTTTCATCGTACCACATCATTAAATCCCCCAAAAACCTCTCGCCAACGACACGTGTGAAAGTCACAGACGCTTTCTCACTATTTCTTCTCCACCCCTCCTTTTACCTGGTCCCTGCTTCCAGTTCTCTCTATATTTGCTTTAATGGATGTTTCCGACAGGCGACATGCCTCCCAATTTCACACCCCAAAACCCTAATCTTCGTACGTTTTCCCAAAGCCTTGGGTGTTCCAACTTTAATTTTAGGAAATTTAACCAATTCCACCCAAATCAAAACCACCTCAATAAATATCACTGACCCTCCCGTTTCCTCAATCCCAAAATCGCGTTTCCCAATTCCCAATTTGCGATGATTCCTAGAATTTAGAAACCCGTTCTTAAGAAGCCCTTTTGTTTCAATGTCTCAGAAGTTAATCACTCGATATAAAAATCCCAATTTTCGATTTTCTTTTTCGTTTATCTTTCAGTTTCTAGTATGGATTCGATGCATCATCACCAGGACCATGAATCTAGTTCATACAACATCATGACCACGTCTTCGTGGCTCGATATTCGATTGTTTTACGTGAGAATCACGCCGTGCGTGATCGGAAGCGTACCGGACCACCTAACGCTCCGCCATCTCCGGCGGGAGATCAACACTCCCCTCGAAATCAACGGCTCTACGATCCCCTCTGCCGATTCAGCGGCCATAAATCTCCGAAGGGATCGCGTCAATAAGGAGTCGTCGGAGGTCACGTACGTGAGCACTGACAGCGTCCGCGTCTCAGGAGCCGTTGAATTCGAAGTGATGGAGGGTAACGACATGTTGTTATGTGGGTCGTTGGAGAGAATGGAGTCTACTTGGGGAAACGGGAGCTTGGGCCCTGAGAATGATGCGAAAACAGGTTGGAGTTTAGAGTGTTATATGGCGGCGTGTGTTGGTGAAGGGAAGTCGGTGTTCTTTCAACCGAGAATGGGTGTTTCGGCTCCGGAGATTGAGGTTTATATCGCAGGGTGTTGTGGGAGTGTGCCTGTTATATTGACTAAGACGATTTTGGTTAGTCCGAGGAGGAAAGGATCGAGACATGTGACTCTGGATGCAATTCCCGAAGATGAAGAATTGGAGAAAGATCAAAATGATGGGGACAATAATGTGCTGCATCGATATCGTAGTAAAGATCAAGTAAGGTTATATAACCTTGGAAGTTCTTCGTGTTCATCTGAATGAATTTTATCTGTGTCCGATTGTTCTTTGTAGGAAAGATGAATACTTTGCATAGTGATTTTTTGTGGCCAATGTTGGATTAATATGAATTTTCTGATTCGGGATTGATACTGTATTGTGTCCTTCGTGAGTTTAATGGATTGTTTGGTGTATCAGTGTATCTTTAACTAAGTATACTTGGAAACAGCATATATAAGAGTAAGTACTATCAGAATATTAATACTATCGAAGAGATAATGCACTGGCAGATAGATATGTAGACAAGTATCTGAAGGATTTTGATGATATCTATGCTGTACTTCATTCGTTACCTAATATGAGACATCACTTTTAGGATGTTGGTAAGATCAAAATGAAGCAAGAATGTATCATCCCTTTCATGGTTGAGGGTTTTTCATTACCACTTACCTCAGCTGGCCTTTTCGTATATCGCTACTAAGTCCAGCGACTTGGGAATCTCCGTACATGAGTACACTCAGTTTCCTCTTTCTAGGTTCATTTAGTCCGACGTGCAAATGTGGAATATTGTTCAACACATGCAGTATGAGTGCTTTAACATGCTTTGCGATATTATCCATCCGGTTTCTGTTTGGGTTGTATGAATTTGGGGTGTCTTCAGGGAGCTGCTTGTGTTTGATGTATTGATAAAGCATCTTTCACTAGCAGCCACAGTTTCTGCTGTTCTAACTTGTTAAATCTGTTTCAACATTTATACAGATTACAGATTCAGACAGTGAAGATTACAAGTCAGATGGGAAGATTGTGAATCGATACTACTCCGAAGACTTGTATTATGGGGAAGATGGCCAGCTCTCATGGTTTAATGCTGGTGTTAGAGTTGGTGTTGGCATTGGTCTTGGAATGTGCCTTGGGATTGGAATTGGGGTTGGTCTGATGATGCGTTCGTATCAAGCAACCACTAGGAATTTTAGGAGGAGGTTCCTGTGACCTGGGTTTTCTCTAGGTAAGAATAAGTTTTGCAACCTTTTTACAGATTTTGATATCTGGAAGATCTCAAGATCAACTCTGTAGTCAAGGAATAGTATCGCGTTCTGTTACTTTGTTATCTGCTGAGTATGAATACTAGTGGCTGGGTTAGAAGTTGTACAGCGTCTCGACGCAAGAACTATTACATAAAGCTTCCCATCTTTTTCAGATGGCTGCTTGTTAAGACATCCGAAGTGTTAGTTGCTTCAACACTCGACAGCTGCAGAGCTACGAAGAACGACAGCATTTGATTATGCGCGAGCTTGCAGGAGCTGCACAGAGTTGTGTATATGCTCGAGCCTTGTAGTATACTCCTAGTTCTTAACCTGTTCTGCTCTTCTTGAGTGTAACACAGTTTTGCTTTCTTGTAATAGACATATACTTTTCTTTTTTCTCTTCTTTTTCTCTGTGAATTTTGGCATTAAACTAATTTGTTTCAATGTGTGTGTATCACTTTTGTAACAAGTGAAAGTCCTTTCACAAATGAGAGAATTAGATCATTACTAAACATCCATTCTTGTCAAACCTGAAAATTTATGGTCAAGTAGTTTGATCGGGCTTAAGGCTTGTGAGCTTCAGGTTGATCAAGTTCGGGTCAAATTTCAAATTTTTATTTAAAATTTAAAAATGACATTGCTTTATTCCAAACTTAATATTTTTACTTAAAAATTTGAGATTTTGAGACTAAAATGAAAAAATTATTAGGTTCGGATTCATATTTAATTTAACTTTTTGTTTAAATTCGTCTTGATTCGATCTCAATCTTGATAAATCCCTAATTGTTTTTTTAAATTCGTCAAAGTTTGAATCCGAACCCTAATGAAACCCTAAAATGAAGATTTATTGAAGGGGCAGAGAACAATTAAGCAAAAATGTAGATTTATGAAAGAAAGTCTTGGATAGTGGAAAGAAAATAATGGATTAATGTGGCAATGAGACTTTGACATCTTACTTCTAAAAGCTTCGACCTTCTCCTGAAGCATGGGAGCAAAACTCTAACATAGTACCATGTTCTTTTTAACTATTCACTGCTCCACGGTCCACAGCTAAAACCCCTCGGATATGCCCAAAATTACAACATTAAACCCTAACCACCGCATCTCCACCACAACGGCCACACCACACGGACACGGTGATGACCGGCGTTAATATTAGATCCTCTGCCACAATGTCCCACCGTAACAAGCCTGCACAAGCACCAGCAACAGCACAGGCACCTCCTCCTCTTCCTTTGGTTGTGACTCTCAACTGCATCGAGGACTGCGCCGTCGAGCAAGAGTCTCTCGCCGGCGTCGCCACCGTCGAGCATGTCCCTCTCAGCCACCTCTCTGATGGGAAGATTGAAACAGCCGCTGCTGTCCTCGTCCACACTCTCGCCTACCTCCCACGCGCAGCCCAACGCCGTCTCCGCCCTTATCATCTCATTCTCTGCCTTGGTTCCGCCGACCGCACCGTCGACTCGGCCCTCGCCTCCGACCTAGGCCTCCAACTCGTCCACGTAGACACTTCACGTGCCGAGGAGATCGCCGACACCGTTATGGCCTTGTTCTTAGGGTTGCTTCGCCGGACCCATCTGCTTTCGCGCCATGCGCTCTCTGCCTCGGGATGGTTGGGATCGCTGCAACCGTTATGTAGAGGCATGAGGAGATGTAGAGGTCTGGTTTTAGGGATTGTCGGTAGATCTGCTTCGGCTAAGTATTTGGCTACCAGAAGCTTGGCTTTTAAGATGAGTGTGCTCTACTTCGATGTTCACGACGTACGTTATCTCACATTGTTACTCTTACTTGAAGATTTTCGCTGTTTCTGGTTCATTGCCACGGGAATGTGCCATTTTCCCTTTCTTGTATGACTTAGTGTTATGGTATCAAATGGTAGAGTGGCACTCATTTGAAAAGCTTTGGACTTTATGGCTTTCAGTGCACATGAGATCTATTTGGAAGGCATATTCTCATTTTGGATGAAAGGGCATGGTTTGTTTTTGAATTTTGATCCTCGAGTATATGCTTTTGAGGGCTGTCTTAGGGATACTAATTGATGTCAAAGAACTCGGACCAGGAGTAAAAATGAAGTTTCAATGGCTAGAGTATGTGCATATATATATTTTTAACACAAATCTCAATGTTTATTTTCTATGTTGTCTCCTGGACTTTAGATCCAAGCATCTGAATTTTACAAGATGGAGTTTCTGTTTTAAGCTGATGAGCTGTAGAAGGCATTCGATTCTATTCAGTTCTGCTAAATACTTGTTTTGATTATCGGAATTACTGCTTGTTGTCTTTTGTTCTGTACTCATAATTGGTTAAGTGGTTTGGGTGTGCATCTGGACGGGCTCTTTCTTATTTTTTCAGAACTACTTTGAAACAGGGGAAAAACAAAATTGGTCGGTCATCTTTAACATTCCCTCCAGCTGCTCGAAGAATGGATACCCTTAATGATCTACTAGCTGCAAGTGACCTTATATCTCTTCATTGTGCTTTAACAAATGAAACGTTCCAGATTATTAATGCAGAATGTTTGCAACATGTAAAGCCAGGTATTTCCTTCCCTATTGCATCAAGATCACAAAGATTGTTGTGGTTATGTTGAGTTGATCGTTGTACTGTGTCTTGTTTGTTTAGGGGCATTTCTTGTGAATACGGGAAGCAGTCAGCTACTTGATGATTGTGCTTTAAAGCAGCTTCTAATTAATGGGACATTGGCTGGTTGTGCCTTGGATGGTGCTGAAGGGCCACAGTGGATGGAAGCATGGGTAAATATGAGCATAGTTCAATAGGGCTCATTTAATGTAACTTTTTAATTGATGTGCATAGGATGGTTTCTGGAGCATGATTATGTAATATCTGCTTCTCTCCCAGTCAAAGTGTTGATGATACTGTGTACTGTACAACGTGTTATATTGCTACAAATCTGTTATTTACATACAGTGTATACTAGTTTATATTCCAATGTGTCATATGGTTGCTAATTTATGCTGCTAACCTTTGCTTAGGTCAAAGAGATGCCCAATGTATTGATACTTCCACGCAGTGCAGATTATAGTGAAGAAGTATGGATGGAAATTAGGGATAAAGTCATTAGTGTATTGCAGTCTTTCTTCCTTGACGGGGTTATTCCAAAAGATGCCATCTCTGATGTGGAAGAGGAGGAAAGCGAAATAGGTGATGAAGGTGAACAATATTCAAGAGAAAACAAAGACAGTGATGTATGCGCTTTGGTTGGTGAGCAGCTGATAGATGATATTAAGGGAAGTCCAGCAAGCTCCCAGAAAAAGTGCATCAATCAATCTATAGAATCTCCCAGCCAGGGTCAGGGTTCTGGGTTGTCTCAGAACACAACAGGAAGATCTGAAGGAAGACGCAGCAGATCGGGTAAGAAGGCAAAAAAGAGACATGGCCGTCAAAAGTCCCATCAGAAATCAGATGATCCCTCTCAAATAGGAAAAGAAAGTACCTCCCTTCAGGAAGATGATGCTGTTATGAGTGGTACTGATCAAGCATTAAGTTCCGGCTCTCGCTTTGCTTCCCCTGAAGACTCTAGAAGTAGGAAAACACCAATTGAGTTACTACAAGAATCACCATCTGATCAGGTGTCAAGATCACGCAAGAATCTTACTGAAAGGTCTGGTGACATGCTGAAAGATGGTTGTGTTATAGCTCTTTATGCAAGAGATCACCCAGCTCTTCATGTCTCCAGGCAGAGAGTTAAAGGTGGTGGTTGGTTTTTGGACGCAATGTCAAATGTAACAAAAAGAGATCCTGCAGCACAGTTCCTTGTTGTTTTTAGAAACAAGGTCTGCCCAGATTTTGTTTGTTATGAAAATTTCCTAACCTGTATAGTCTGTCAAGTGGTATTTTGAATATTTTGCATTTCTAGCTTACTGATTTGCTTTCATGGGCACATTTTCTTCAGGATACTATAGGGCTTCGATCTTTTGCTGCTGGTGGGAAGTTGTTACAGGTATTCTATATTTCTGTAGATCAAGTCTTTCATATTATTCGAAATATCTTGTGAATCTTAAATAAAGATCAAATTTGAGTCTAACTAGTCTAATCACCAAGCTTTTACTAATGGCATTGGAAAGAGCTTTTTTTATATGTATTCTGTTTGTTGCAGGGTACCAATGATCACTTAAACCTATATTGCTTATAATGCTTCTACTGCATACCGCACTTGCCATTTCCCAATGCTAAAAAAAATAAGTTTGGCTTTTGAGTGTCTTTATCTATTTAATCGTACCCTTATAATTTCCAGTAGTCAGTCCTGCATCAGTCCTGTCGTATGTTTCTCTAGTCTGGTTAATGTGTAAAAGCATTGGCATCATAGAGAATTGAATGCAATATGTGTGGTGCTTGGTTCGGTTTTGAGGTGAATTCTTTGTTGAAATTGCAGATCAACAGAAGAATGGAATTTGTATTTGCCAGTCACAGCTTTGATGTTTGGGAGACTTGGATGTTGGAAGGCTCGTTGGAGGAATGTAGGCTGGTTAATTGTAGAAATCCTTTGGTGAGAATGCCTCCTCTTCTTTTGTTATAGTTTCTGCATGCCCTCATTGCTATATCTTCTGTATTATTTGACCGTCACGGAAGATCAGATTGCCTGAATCACGTCTCTCATATACCATGTTGCGATCACCTCAGGATCATGATGTCTTCAGAATTATCTTTATTATGCAACCATAATATTTCATTTACAATCTGCCAACCTTTTCTCCTGTTTGAATGTTTCATTACCAAAATTGCAGGCCGTGTTGGATGTTCGTGTAGAGATTCTGGCAACTGTAGGAGAAGATGATGGTGTCACTAGATGGTTAGATTAGGTCCTCTGAGAATTTGATGTGCCATTTTCTTATTCTTTTGAGATTGCTTTCTCCTCTCAATAATTTGTAAAGCATTATTTATGTATTTTTTAATCTCCTTTTTAACCTATTTTGTTTTCTATTACCCTTTCTTTCTTATTCCCTTTTTCTTTTCTTAATGTTACCAGGAATGTAATCACATTGTGTTTGTGGGTTGTTAATGGTTTATCACGGAATGTGAAGCTCAAAATTTTCATAATTAGATACTATTTATGCTACTGTTTAGGTATCAAAGTTTCCTGAGAATTGGGGTGGCGCTTTCTATGTATTTAGTGTGTGTTTGTTTTTCTTAAGTAATAAAGTATATTGAAAAAAAAATTGTTCAACCTTGAGGTCCTTGACAGGTAACAATCCGACTTTCAGCAATTAGAGAATCAAAATACATTCTCCTATGCGCTGTGTAAGAAATACAAATTTCAGCTACTCTGTTTTATCCCTTTAAAGCACTTTCATTCAAGATTCCATGTTGCTTTGATGTGGGGGGATAGTTTGTCTGCAATTCCTCTAGCTACCATCGAAAGTCTGCTATGTAGTACTGATTTTTGGTAAGCTTGTTCTATTTTGCTTGTTACCCTCCTAAAAAGCCTTGAATTTCTATACCTACCATGTGAAATGCACCACTGCTGGCCATTTTCAGTTTGGTTACTTTGTCTATCATTTCCTCCCACTTCTAAGCTGGAATTCGGATCCCTATATCGGAACGTATTCTATCCCATATTGGTTTCCTAAACTTGCAGTTTACCAGTAGATGATCAGCTGAATCCCTCAGAATGTTGCAAAGTTCACAGTTTAGATTGTCAATATTAAACCTCATTCTGTCTTTGGTGTCCAGTCTCCCTATTACGCCTAGCTAGAGTATTACTAAGGCCCTGTTTGGTTGGATGTTAATTAATGGAATGGAATGGTTCAAAATGGAAGGGAATGGAATGGTTCAAAATGGAATCGAATGTAATATAGTAAAAAGTTGTTTGGGAAGGATGGAAGGGTTCATAATGTAATGTAATGAAATGTTGTTTGGAAGATGGATGGAATGGAATGTAATGTATAATAAATGACTTTTATACCGTTTATATTAAAATGGTTGT
>JAOTIZ010000009.1:24559212-24576334 GCA_027123425.1 Erythroxylum panamense
ATAATAATTATAAATTAAATAAAGCTTAAAAATAAATTATTTTTATTTTTTATATAATATTTATTAATAAAATATTTTATTTTTTAAAATAAATAATTTAAAATTATTATTTATAACTAACATTTATTTTATATATTGTTAATTATTAAATCAAAATTTATTTGAAATTTATATATTTTTAAAAATATATTTTAAATTTAATTATATTCATTAATAAATATTAATTTAATTTTATAAATTAAATTAAAATTGTGATTATTATTTATTATTATGATTTTTGGAGATATGGTTAAAAATATACAGTACAATTGTACAATATGACAATGAATTATTTTATAATTTTTTAAAAAATTCAAGAACTATTTCATAAATTTAAAAATGATCCGAAATAGTATCCAGTATTAACCGGTACCGGTATAGTACCATACTTTAACCCAAACCAAAAATTTGGTACAATATTCGTAACATTAGTACACAAGATTCCTTACTTTGCGGACATTTGGGGGGTGTCATAATATAAATAACATTCCCTTTATATTTTTACAAAGAAGTTGTTTCTTGACTTAACATGTAACATTATGGCTTGTATAATTTATAAGTTTACTTAAAGAAAATTATAATATATTTTAAAATATAAATGATTGAAATGTATTTATTATGTTAGTTTTTTATTGCTATATCATTTTTTAAAAGACAAAAATATTTATGTTATAAATAATAATAATTTTCAAATATACAAATTAAAAGTTCGTAATTAATTAATAATTAAAAATTTTACTGACTCAATAAAAAAATTAATTAGTCAATCTTTAATTCTTTTATTAAGAATTAAACAATTTATTAATTAATTAGTTAAATAATTGTAAATAAATTAATTATTTTTATTTAACTGTCATTTTTTAGTTAAGCTCCAATTTGTTTTAATAAATAAAAATTAATTTTTAATCTTATTTCTAGTTTTTCAATTTTATTTTTATTATACAAAAAATGATATTCTAAATTTTTAAATTTTAAACCTTTTTATTTTGCAAATTTTAGTAAACTGTTCTTAAGAAAAGCGTACGGCCCAACAAAAAGTCAATTCACTTGATTAACAGTACACTATACTCAACTTGTTGTTTTTTAATTCTCCCTCTCTATATATATTGACACAGCCGTAGCCCGTCATCATCATCTGTAACCGCCTCCTCTTATCTCTCTCTAAGCTCTTCC
This sequence comes from Erythroxylum panamense, assembly GCA_027123425.1. Taxonomy (NCBI): domain Eukaryota; kingdom Viridiplantae; phylum Streptophyta; class Magnoliopsida; order Malpighiales; family Erythroxylaceae; genus Erythroxylum; species Erythroxylum panamense. The sequence continues at coordinate 24,560,425 of JAOTIZ010000009.1, forward strand.
CAGTTGATGAAAGAGTGACCAAAGCGAAGAATTGCGAGAACTGTGAATTTTGGTGCAAATCCTCTTGGGGTTGGATCCAATGACAAGTGCAGCGGCTAATACGATCTTGTTTTCGGAGGATCCGAATAAGAAGATCCGTAAACCGTATACGATTACCAAGTCTAGAGAGAGCTGGAGTGAGCAGGAACACGACAAGTTTCTCGAAGCTCTTCAATTGTTAGTTTTTTTTTTTTCGAGTTTTCGGGATTGAATCTGTTGTGTTGCGCGGGAGATTGATGTGAAGAGGATTTCGAAATTTTTTATTCTTTGTGCGTGATTTTGTATCGGTAATCAAAATGGGAGATTGGGGTCTCGATTAGGATCTTAAATTAACGGGTCTGGCTTTTTTTTAATATGAATTTCTAGTGTGTGATTAGCTTTTATTGTTAGTTTCAGTTTCCATGATTGGGAAATGAAGTGTAATGTTTCTTACGTCATTTGATTCAGAGAATGGATTTATAATTCGGTGAAACAATGTGGATTTAACGTTTTTGCTATGTGAAGTTCCAAATAATGAATCTGCGTGATTGCTGTTTCTAAAAATGTTTTATGTTTTAGTTATTCTTGCTCTATAAAGGAAGCTCTGTGCTTATGGGATGATATTTTCTGTTATTTGTGTTGTTTAATGCATCAGCATGCTAATGTCACTTCTTCTGCCGGGTTTTTGTCAGTACAGGTTTGATCGGGATTGGAAGAAAATCGAAGCATTTGTTGGGTCAAAGACAGTCATCCAGGTGGTTTTTGCTTTTTATGTTTTCAACTTTTCCTAATATACGAGTTAGAGTGATGTCTAAGTTGTCATCCGATTATGTATCTATCAGCCCCTTTGAGTAGAAGTGTAGGGTTCAGCACTTCTCTCAATTTGATTTGCCATCTTATTTCCACTAATAGCAAGGGGTTCCATTTCAAATTGGGTTGATAATGATTAATTAAAAGATGGTGACCTGAACAAATTTGTTGGTCTATCGGTTTCATAATCAGCAAAAGTTATTGAATTACAGATGATTTTTGTAGCATGTGTATGGAAACTAGTAAAATCATTGAACATACACATATCCATGCTATCTATGTTTCTGTTTGTCATGTTGTACAATGTTGATAAATATATGTGCTTTCCATGTTATTTTTTTTTATTTTGCTGGTGTCCTTTAGCATCTGTTGTGCAGCTAATTAACTATACTTTTGAGTGGCAATTCAATTGAACAATATATTAAGTGATGTTACTTGCAGATCCGTAGCCATGCACAGAAGTATTTTCTGAAGGTTCAGAAGAATGGAACAAGCGAACATGTCCCTCCTCCTAGGCCTAAAAGAAAAGCATCTCATCCATATCCGCAAAAGGCTCCAAAACGTGGTCAGTATTGCGTACCTTACATCCTCTGTTTGTTTCCGCTTACTTTTTGGAGGTTTAATTATTTGAAATTTGGAGGTACAACGAGAAAGTGAGGAGGGGGGACAGTTGAGTAGGATTTCTTTTCATTTCATTTTAACACTTGTTTCTTTGTGTAACAAGCAGCTTCTGTGGTACCCAACATATCTGAGCCATTCCAACCTTTGAATGCTTCAATTGATCCAGTATATCTATACAGACCAGATTCAGCATCTGAGCTTGCAAATCCAATAAACAATGGTGTGTCTTCCTGGAATTTTAACTCTACAACGCCTTTCAGTTTGTCACAAGTAACAAAAGGTACTATAGAATTTTTCTCTCTCATAAATAGCATATGACTCCATTCTTTAGAGATGTTGACATTATTTTATCTTGCCTTTTCTAGATGATGGAGCAATGCCAATAGTTGCACAGAATTTTTGCAACAGTAGCAGCAATGAAAGCACTCCAAGAACTTGGCAAGCATCCGAAGTAATTGATAGACAGGACCAGGGCCAAGCTTCAAGAGGTTATTACAGTAGCTTTAGTATCGGAAAAATTAGGACATTTATGTGGGTCTTAATGAAGCTTTGCCAATGTGTATTTGTACCATTACTTGATCTAGATTGCTTTTGCATTGAATAACCAACTTTAGTCTCATGCAAGATTTGAGATTGCCATGTTCATGTTGTGTCTAAGTATATACCATTGAGCACGCGTGCCTTTGATACTGGAGTTATATGTGTTAAACTCAAAATTTTAGGTCAAGGTGCATCCAAGCTATGGGTGTCATCGAGTAAATAATTTCTCTTTACTGATTTAAAAATAACTAGGTAGTAGTATACTTTACAATCCATTTACTAATCTCCCCATGTTCTTGCCGTGTCTACTTATATGCCATTGAGCATGCATGATCAATGTTGTCATAGTCGAGTATATGTGTGTTAAACTCAGAATTTTAGGTCAAGGTGCATCTGGGCTCTGGGAATCACGGAGTAAATAATTTCTGTTTGCTGATGTAAAACTAGTTACTAACATTCTTTACAATCCATTTTCGAATCTTCCTGTTCTTGTTTGTATGACAAGTTCAAGTTGGTCCAAATGCAGTTCTGCCGGATTTTGCTCAAGTATACAGCTTCATTGGCAGTGTCTTTGACCCCAATGCTAGTGGTCACTTGAAGAGACTAAAACAGATGGACCCCATAAATTTGGAAACTGTAAGGCATTTTATCTGTGTTTTCACTTGTTTCACTTTACAGTACTTTTGCTTGTATAGTTTTATAGGTTGGAATTTGTGAGGGTTTTGGTATGCGGAGAGATGGTTGCAGAGATTCTATAATTTGTTGAAAGAGTGCAATGAACTTGCATCTGCTGTTCCTCCTTCTGTAAAAGATATCATTATAAGTTCATATGGGATTTTGTTTGGAATTTTTTAGGTTGTAGACAATTTGTTAATTGCACTTAGAATTTGTCCCCGTCACAGGTATTATTGTTGATGAGGAACCTCTCTGTTAATCTGATGAGTCCTGAGTTTGAGGACCATGTAAGTTCCTTGATTTCAATAGTAAGCTAACAGCTATACTTAGCTATTATTTCCTTTTGTTGTGAAGTGCTTGATTTCTTCATCACATAGAAATTGTACATCATAAGCCCGTGTATCTAATCCTGGACTGTTAGGTTGTCCCCATTAAGCTGTTATTATCCTGTTTTTATGCACTGTATAACTGAATAGTGTCATTACAATGTTCGCTCTGGGATTTAATTGTGATAACTTTCATTTAGTCTGTACAATACATCTTTTGGTGCTACAACTTTAGCTATTCCTTTTCTTAGTTCTTTATATTATAGCAGCACATGGATTTTTCTTTTTCCATGTTCTTTGAATCAATAAGGCTCTTTGGTGGAAATCTGAGCTGGGATTAAATAATATTCTGTTGTCACCTTGATAATTATGTAAACCATTTTATGGACTGGCCCAGTACATGTTAAAGAGTTTTAAAGTTAAACATCGTTTTTACATCTGATGAATACTTCAGGATATTCTGTTTTAGCAATGACAGGAAAGCAGAAGCATCTAAACATTGGAAAACTGATGATTTTCTCGTTTGTTTTCAAACATCTTCAACCATATCCCACCCAAAAAAAAAATCAAATACGGAACAACATAACCAGCTAGCTGTTCATGAACTACTCGCATTTGCTTTTGGGTGCTTAAACTGCCACCTGATATGTTAAATGTGACCTTAGAAACCTAGATTAAAGAATCTCTAGTTCTTTGCAATGGCTGTGGTGTATTTTATTCATAAGATCAATATTCTCTTGATCGTTCTAGAGCCATAAAAAAGTTGGAAGGTATGGGGGTTAGGCTATCATATGCTTTCACTCATTTTTCTTCCATTATTTGCAATTTTGGCAGAGACGGGTGCTTGTCTCATATAATAATCCCAAAACAGAGAGAGCAAAATATGGTGGTGCTTATGGCAATATCATCACTTACAGGACAGGCGATGCTATTCCAGCTTCTTAAAGGTGAAAGGCCCTTTGGTCACTCTCTGTAGCACTAGTAACATCCCAAGTTAGTACGTGCTGGGGTCAAGATAAATGACCTCATCTGATTGACGAGTGTTGGTGATGAAGAGTGAGCTGTGCATATACTATATATTTGTGTGGTAATATAGACACATAGTCTTCCCTGGTTAGTTTATAAAATCTTTGTACATATGTATTTTGTGTTCTATATCTATCCCCTTTCACTGTAAATAGGGTATACAACCTTCAGCTTTTAGATCCAAGAGGCTTGTATATAGATTTGAGTAACTTTTGATTGTCCATAGCTTGTAAATGTCTCCTTTTGAGGTTTTGAGTTATATGGAGAATCTAAGTTTGCATCAACAGTAGAGTGGGTTGTGGTTTGTGGTTTGCTTGCTGCTTGCTGCTCGTAGGTACCCATTACCATGCCAAAGCTCCCTTTTTCCAACTATCTTTGATATAATCGATAACTTTTCATTAATTTTAGGTACTTTTGTAATAATTAAAAAATTGAATTTGTCAAGTTATTATAAAAATTTTAGCCATATAATTCTAGAATTTAATTTTAAGCTTTTTAGCTCGATTTTTTCAATAATTTTTATTAAAAACTGATCGGTTAATTAATTAATTAATTAATTACTTTTTGTTTAGAAGTATTTTGATTAAATTTTAATTTTTGATAATAAAAAAATATTTTAAAATTTTTAATTTTATTTAATTTTTAATTATACTTTCAGTATAGTTTTTAAAATGTTATATTCTTATTATTTTTGCTATTTACCTTATTTATTAAAGCTTGAAGTTTGTTTTAACTGAACCGATTTTAATAATCTAACTATAAAAATTTTAAGTTGGTTAATTTTTTATTTTGATAACTCTCATCAATTTATTAATTAATTAATCCAACCATAAAAATTTTAAAATAGTTAATTTTTATTTTGATAACCCTGATCAATTTATTAATCAATTTATAATTAATTTTTATTTAACAATCTTTCTTTTTAATAAACTTTAAATTTAAAATAAAATCTTTTAATTTTATTTTAAATTATTTATTTTTTAATTAATTCTTATCACAATATAACATCGATTCAACTTTTTAAATATTAAATTTCTTATCTTATTAGTTTAACTTTAAAACATTGATAATAAGTGTAGTTCTAATGTTAATTGTCCAGTTATCGCTGCGTTGCAAAATGTATTTAGAAAGAAGATACCAACTCGTGTGTTTTAGGTTGCTTTTCAAAATGCAAAGCAACTGAAAATACCAACCGTATTCGAAATCAACAGTAATATCCATTCACACGTCAATCCTTGCGAGGAATCTTTCTGAAAGAGCTCATACCCATTTGAATTCGATGAGTACGTTGCCCACACGCAAATCACAATATCAGATTCCCTTACCTGTATCCAAAGCCCATATCCAGCTCATGACCGTACATTCCCGGACTATGGCCAGTTGGGGTAAGCGGGTGAATCTGCTTAGGATTTGATCTAAGTTCCATCTCAAGAAGATTTCGCAGTGCTTCAGGATAATTGGTTCCACCACCTATTAGGGAGTAGAGCAGCACAATCATTACAAGGATTACTTAATTCAAGAGTCAATTCATAACAACTAAGAACATCAATATGAAGATGGACCAACGAATTTAAAGTTTATACACAATTAGATGCCTAAAAAGACTAGGCTGGGCTTTCTCCTCCATGTGAATACTGTGTTCACTTAACACTTGCGCGAGATCAATTCATAATGACAAAATTTGAGAAGTTGGTAGTTGTGCATTGGAGCAATTCAAATTGAAACAAGCATGTTAGTACTTCGGTTTAAACATATGAACGTGAAATGCAAATGCCAACTAGAAGCTACGCGTTCTCACTAGTTTTAGAAACCTCCAGACCAAACCATCATCAGGTTTACCTTGTGAGTTACTTATTCAATAGTGGGCAGACTGTCTACTTTCTTATATCTGAAGTTAATGGTGTCAAGAGGAACAAACCAGAAAATAAATGTCTTACCCTCCGGTGGAATTCCTAAGCTTCTCACGTTGGGTCGCCTTTGAGCAGATGATTGCATTGGAATGGGTCCCTGCATGAAACCAGTCACCTCATTCCCGGCAGCCGAGGGTCGTTGGGCACCCTGTAGAAAACCGTGCAATAATTGAGGTGGAGGAAAATTGCCAGGCATTTGAATTTGCTGTACCATGGGATTATGCATTGCAGGGTCTAATCCAGGCATTCCACTGCTGGGTTGAATAAAAGGAGGCTGAAGCATATTAGCAGGGAATTGTTGATTAGGAGCGCCGTGATGGATGATATTCTCTGGAGGCATAAACTTCATCTGACTATTAATGTTAGTAGGAAGAGCATCCAAAGGGCGGAACAACGGTCTGGTATGGTTCGACTGAGGAGGATGAAGCTGTGAAGAAGATGATTGAGCATGAAGATTACGAAACTGAACATCTGGCTCCCGTGGGTCATAAGGACCTCGAAGAAAAGGCATCCTTTCTTGACCTCTTGCCACAGGTCTATCATCCCCAAATACAGAATTTAAAGGCGCCAGTTTTTCACCCATGTCAATTGCAGCCTCTGAGCTGGATAATATTTCAGCTTTGGCTGAATTCCTGGCAGCCATGAAGTTCTGGATGTTCAGAGGATGGCTTGCCATAACTCTATCTTCTTCAGGAAAATTAACTTCAACAAAGTTATCAGAGCCACCACGCCTAGGTTCCAATTCCATAAGGAGAGAAGACAAGTCCACTTGACCTCGAGGATCACCGCCTGACAATTGCTTTTCAGTGACATCAGCTTTGATTTGCTGTCTTTGGTTTGATGCTAAAATACTGCTTCCATAACTCGAGTTGCTAAATGCAACTTCAACCGGAGAAACAATTTGACGATCACCTCTTCCATGAAAAGATAAATCATTAGAATTTGCTATATCAACCATGCCAGACCCAACAGAATTCCTTTGAGTAGGAGCTTCCCCTCCTACTGGTTGCAGTTCTTGCATAAAAGCGGTTCCAAAAAGTGCTTCAAGAGTCAAAGGCTTCCCTGGATTGGATGCATTTTCAGCATCTGTCTCCACTGAATAGTTAGATCTAGAGCCAATATTTGCTAATTGAAAATTCTGTGGGTTATTTGAAGATCTCATTCCTGAATTATCAGAATGCGTAGCATCATTCAGGCTTGTAGCTTTCTGCAACAAAGAAAGGAGATGCTGAGATGCGTGATCATCAACATCATCTTTCTGCTGCTCAGCGTTAGCATCAAGATGACTTGAGCCTTGGACTGGATGAATGAACGTGGAACCATGTGTAGTAATTCCAGACATAATTGACTGCTCAAGGTCTTCACAGGTAAGCACAGCTGAAGTAACTTCTGGTTTATCAGTGTTGCAAAACTGCTCAACATCATCTGCCTTGACAAGGATTAGATTTGATGTCGTGTGCCCATCTACGAGTTCAGTGCTTTGAAAGGGGAATTTTTGTGGAATTTTTGTGGTAGCTTTAGCATCAAAAACTTGGGATCCACCGTTCTCAGCACCAACCATTAACGAGAGCATATCGGTTGGCCTAGCAGGTGGAGCACCATCAATCGGTCGCTTTTCTGCAACTGAAAAATTAAAATTGAGAAACAAAGGACTCTGAGACATATGACATTGTTGAGCTATTCTGATTCATACATGTAGACATACGAATATCAATTTTCCATACTGCTATACCTTCATCGAGAAACCACTGAGCAAACTTTGAAGATTGGGCACTGCTAGGGCTTAATATATCTTCCGATTTAGCATCACTATGCTGCAAAACAAAGATCAAATCAATAAAATGAAGCACTTATGACAATAACATTGTAATTTTCATCTAATCATAAAAATTTTCATCGTAGCACAAAATTCAGTATAAGTTTTGTCCATTCAACTTGTTTCTCGTTAAGTTATACAATTCACTCAAATACAGCAGTTCCAGATTGCAAGTTCATATGAAAAATGTTAAACATAGATTAATTACAAGTATAGTTTAGAGGAGATGCTCAACTGTGTTCCTTTAAAAACGAAACCAGCCAAATTGCCCTTAAGTATTAGTAAACAAGAATCACATCCACGGGGAGGATAGAGGGCCTACTATCTATGCCAGAACTGAAGAGTTGAGGAAAAATCATGCTTCAGATCATTTTCACACAAACAGCAACGATGTGCAAAGCTCATGAAAGATTTTGCTTAATGCATCCTAGATGCACCCGAATTATCAAGGGAACAAAATATATACATTCAGCAGGATATGGCTTTTTTCACCACATGGTAATATGTAAGAATTTCACACATGCTTGTTGTGTGTGGAAGGATGGATGGATGGATGGAGAGAGAAAGAGAGAGTTGTGCATGACACTACAAAGAGAACAAGATTACCTTAATGATATTGGAAGAGCCACCACCATTTAACATCAATGGACTACCAAAAAGCGTTTCAAGGATTGAGTTTGAATGAGCAGGACTTGATTCACCCGCCCAATTATTCTTCATTACCTCACCACTATCTACTATTTCACTGTTCTTAGGGGCTTCAAAGGGATCCAAGAGTTTGTAAGTCTTGTTAAATTGACCATCCACACCAACCTTTTCATTGGAAACATCCAGAGCTGATGACAGGTTCGGAATCTTTTCACTCTTTTCCTTTAGTGAAACATGAATACTTGGACTCCCAAGCTGCATCGTACTCAAATCCGCTTCTACACTATGTTCTTCCTCTTGATTACTTGAAGTTTCATTTAACATAAGGATGTCTTTGCCATGTGAAAAGCTACCTTCAAGTTCTTTTCCAAGCTAAACATTAAAGAAATAATTAACAAGTGATGATCCCACCATGAGGGAAAAAAATCGAGTAGTATGTAACAGCCATATACAGTAAATTGCAAAATAGTGTATTTTTAAGCTGACTCCAAGAAGAAGTTTCAAAACCTTAGACCTATCGTTCGACTATGTCGGAGCATTTCTAGTCAACCCCAGACCAGGAGAAGTAACAGAGAAGTAATACCTCCGATGGTTGATGTTGACCAAGAGAATTTGTTCCATTAGTCTTTGGAGGTATAGCACCTGAAAACCCTGGGGGAACAAGAGGTCTAGGCATAGGAGCAGATACAGGGAAGGAAGACTTATCAGACTCGTTATTCGAGACAGGTTGGACACTTGCCTCATCCAACTCATTGTTTCTGTGCGGAACTCTCTTATAATCTTTTGAGTCCTCTAGCAACAGAGTAATGTCGAAGTCAGTTTTAGACTTCTCCATATTCAACTTCTGTTTTTCCTGAAAAGTCTTGTGCTGTTCCTTTCTCATCAATTCGAAGGAAGCTGTAAAGGAAGTGAACACATTTAATTGCAACCATTTAACGTCCATATAGTTACAGGAGATGAAAGCCAATTTGTCTTCCCAAAAATAGTAAAATAAAATAAGTTACCTCTCCTCTTTCTTTCTTCTTCTGCTTGGTCCTCACTTGTGCACTCAGAAGAACCAAATGTTTCATCATTGTAAGAGTCATTAGTCTCCCTACGTGAGTAAGGCGCAGCCTGCAAAAGCACAGGGGAGAGATCAATGCATGTCAAAGGAGATCTAAAGGAAATAAGGTCCAATAGTAAACTTTAGGTTCGTTATCAAGCGATAAACAGGGAAAACTGACATCATGCATAAAAGAAGCAACAAATACTGTTAAAATCCGGATCAAATTCATATTATGCTTCTGGCTCTCATATGCAATCTAATGCTACAGAGAACTGGGAGCAGGATTTACCTTATAAGGACGAGGTGGTTGATATGGCTCATTACTCCTATTCAGCTGGTAACTATCAGCCGCTCGAGATTTTGAAACCGATGACCCAACTGCAGATCCAGAAGGTCTTGGAAAAGAACCACTCCCAAGAAGTCCATCATGCTCAGGAACTTGCCAAGACCGTCGAGATTGGTTTCCGCAATGCTTTCCAGAATCTACAAATTAATAGGCATCAATTAATGTAGAAAGAAAAGCCATTTTCAGTGAAGGCCACATAGTGTAGGATCACTGAGACCATAGTTCAATAGAATTTAACCAGCCTCACAGTTCAAAGTATTCTGCACAATTGGAAACACAAACAAATGGTACGGTTAAATGAAGTTGATAGGTAATATCAGTTGAGATTGTATTATTTACGTAATGAGCAAAGGTACAGCAGTAGCTTACCTCCTGGAGATAGCTTCCAGGCCAAATAGAATATCTATACTCTATCAATATCAATAATCCCCCTCCCCACTATACAGATTCTCTATATGCATTTCTCCCCGTACCTTCCCCTTCTCTACAATCTCTCTCCATAACTAACTCATAACAACCTAGTCTATGTGGCATTTGCCCCCTTCCCCATCTTACCCCTACGGATGTAGGTTTGGATGGGCTTAGTGGGTTGATTGCTAGCACTAACAGGCTGGTTGCATGGAGTGGTACTAACATTAGATGACCTATCTTGATCCGGAAGAGATTAAAAGAAACGAAGAGGTTGACAGAAAAATATTCAAGACTTGAAATTACTTAAATGAAGAAGTTGACAGAAAAAATTCAAGACTTGAAATTACTTTTGAACTTCTTCACCAACTTTATAGAACAATAGCAACTCTTCTGATGGTAGCTTGAAAAGTACAGGGTTCCACATGGGAACATCTGGTTGTTCATCAGCAATGATGGGTGATTGCCAATAACCATCCTGCCGAAAGAAATGCCACTTATGAAGTAAGTCTTCTAAAGTTTCAAAGTAAATACAAACTAGAACCTTGAACCTTCACGCTCTGATAGTAGGTAACGCCGCACAAGAGCAGTCATATCATCCATCCTCATTATTCAATTTCAGGGCAATGGAAGTCGAGTTACCTTGTACCTCTGCAGCCAAATTTTCACATCAGGTGCTCCTTCAAACGAGCCCCCAAAGTATGCAACCAGAAAGTGATTTTTCTCCAACTGCATGAACTCACCTTACGGTAAATTTCTGTAGCCAAAGAAAATGGTCACAAACTACAGAACAATTGATATGGTTGACCGGATTGCACACCTCAACAATGGTAGACGCATGACAGCTATTAAATGGAGCAGAATTTGCAGGAAATGTGAATTCTTCCTTCAATATCCCCCGAATGGAATGATAACTTCTCATGCTTGGATTCTCACTTAAAATGGTCGAACTATTTTTACGCAGTCCAGCAACTTTCCTGCAGAGTTCCCAACACATCGTTTAGACTATCATGTTGTAGCAAAGTATATACAAAAAGATATCATGTGAAAGGAGCCGTTCAAGGAAGTCTAGTCACTTTGAAGATAGACAGGTCAAATCAAACTCAATTAGTAGGTAAAAGAGGAGGAAGAGAAAAATTCTTAAACAGCCTGTGAGGTACATAGAACCTGGTGAGATTAAGATCATGAGGAGGAAGCCACTGAGGTTGGGCCTGCAGTGTGGTGTTGTGGTTCAAGAAGACACGATTAAACTTGTAGCTGCATCCAAATCCAGCAAGACCACTATGAAAATGAGAGAAATGAGACACTGACAACAGAGAAAAGATCCCCAACAACAACCCTAAGAAGATGAAGACAACGCTCCTCAATGGTCGCCAGTCATCCATTGAGTAGTAACATACGATGACTATTGAATTAACCCAGAACAGTCCAATGGACAGAAACCACTTGACATAAACTATTTCCACTAACAACAGAAACAAGAATAACAAAAGGGTACAAACGTGTTAAACCCTTGTGGGAAAATTTGTTTTTAATTGATCTGAATCTTAACCAAGTACTTTGGGTGCCCGACTGTATAGTTTAGAAGTGGTCAATGATGATTAAAAGAACATATATTAAAATCGCATAACAGAGAAGCAACAGTACCTAACAGACCAACGCCATAGAAACAAGGAACCCACAGTCCACAGAGAGAGCGAGAGTGAGAGAGAGAAAATGGATTAATTAAAGGTAAGTTGCATAGTTAAAGTTGTTAAGTACAAAAAGTAGTATAAGATGACAGAAAGAGAGTCAAAGTTGCAGTTCAACTGGGCTCTAGCTCTAGGCCCTTGGTTGCATTCCATGAGCGTTTAGTTTCATTTTTCTCGAAAACGCTTAAATTTTATTGCTTTGGCTTCTCTTTAGTGGTCTGTGGACCAAAAACGATTGAATCTTCTATCAATTAGGGTATACATAACTGAAAAAACCGAATCATTTGGAGCGGTAACAATTTCTTATCAACAATTTCCATAATAATGTGTTTTCAAAACCAATAAGAAATGAAACGAAGGGAAGGCCTTTGCTAATGATGAATTTAACTAAAAACAATCCAATCGCGGTAATTTGCTCTCGTCAAGGAGTTTCTGTGAGTTGACATTTCCTTGGTCGCTAAAAGTCTTGTGGGGGTTTAAAGAAAGTTGAAGTTCCATGTCCGAAAGGAGAATTTAGTTTTGTGTATAAAAAACTATTAGTTAACCCATAGGCCGCCTTTTAGCAACCGAAAGCTTCCAAAACCCTAGGGTACAGAAGTCTGGGGTTTAAGAAAACAGGGTTTATAATCAATTCTAATTCGCCACTCTTAATCCATACCAAAAAGAAGAAATGGGCTTTCAGGGATTCTCAAATTGGTTGAGTCCCATCGTAACATTAGCACTTGCAGCTTTTTCTGCCTCCGCTGCCATATCTCGTACTCTCTGTTTCTTTATCTATTGTTGGATATATTAAGGTTTCTGCTCTACAGCTGGTTATTTGTGTTGAACTCAACCCTTGCTCTTACAGTTTATTTTTGCAGGAAAAAATCGAAAGAATTGGATTCAAGGGTCGAGGAGCTTCGGAGTTCACTCCGTTCCTCTTTGCAAAAATGTTCTGCTGAACGACAAGGTCGAATTCGAGCACAGCAGGTATGGTTTGCCTAGTATTTAACATTCTATCCTGTGTTTTTCCTTGTCTCGTGGCCTAGGAATCAGCGTTTATCGTTCATATTGTTATATTATGTCTCTAGTGTCATATTTTATCTTTACCACTTCATTTTTTAGGCCTTAAGGAAGGAATTAGCGCAGTCCAAATCCGAGAGTTTGGAGCAGACTTCTTATCCCATGACGCCCATTGGCGTTGTTCAGTCCTGCTTCAGTACAAGGTAAATTGAAATGCCACATTTTGGTGCAAAAGCATTAATTGACTTTTGATAATATAGCTAATCCCATGGTTCTTCTAAGTTGAATCAATTTATGCTGTGGAGTTCAAAAGAGCACCTTTTATGAGATAACACTATTTCAGTGGATATCAATGAGCATCTGTGTTGTTTAGATATTAGTATCCATGAATGATGATCATGCAGTTTGATGGTTATGTCCTGGGTATAAGAACACAGTAAGTTTCTGATTGTTGACTTCGTTAATACAGATTCTACTAAACTGTAGATTTATTAAACTACAGTTCTTTCATACATAACTACTACAGCACCCTTGTTTGTCCAAACTTGTATCTTTCATTACACAACTTGAAATGTTTCTTCAATTAGCACATCATTTTGGATGAATGCAATTGTTGATGATCCTTTACACTGACTAATTGGTTGTTTAATACTCTGTATGTGAATAATCTACTTATTATCTATACAGAAATGGGACTCCAAGGCAACCTTTGTTGGTACCTCTAGCAAGGGCATGTTTAGTCTTCAATCCAGCTCGGGTTCCCACTGCATCCCTTGAGGGTCTTGCAGAGTATACTCATTGTTGGATCATCTATGTCTTCCACTTGAACACAGATTTGGAAAAGTTATGGAGGCAACCGACTAGATCAAAGTTCAAGGCAAAGGTGTTTTCTGCTCCAGTAATGTGTAGTTAGACAGTGATTGCAAGTTCCATGTTGTGTAAAATTCTTGAAAACCATGGCTGGATGCATAGGTCAGAGTGCCAAGATTGAAAGGCAGGAGGATAGGAGTCTTCGCAACACGGTCTCCTCATCGTCCATGCCCTATTGGGTTGACTGTTGCAAAGGTTGGGTGATATTATCATGATTTACTCTATTTTATGAACAACTTGTGCAAATACAGAAGATCTTTGTGATTGCAGTCAGGTATATATAGAATGGTAACGATAAATCTTTTGGTGATAAATATGAACTAAGATCTGTTCACTACCTACTGTTAACAAATTACAATATGCACGAATGCATATGCGAATATGGTTTCCCATGTAGTAAATAGGCATGTCCATTTCAGAAATTAAGAATTTAGTTCCAGCAAGCTCTTTTTGTTTACAAAATAGAAATTACGACCTCTGTGAAAGAAAAATGACCCTTTTGTGTATAGCTAAGTACTCAAATCATCTGTTTCTTTTAGGTGGAGGCAATTCACGGGAATATCGTTCTACTTTCCGGTGTGGATCTTGTTGATGGAACTGTACGTTCCCCCATTTACTGCCTTCTCTAGCTGCACTGCAAATAATTCCTTGCTTCCTTCTTGTTCATTAAGCCTTATTTTAACTGAGTGCAACAGCCAATACTGGATGTCAAACCTTATCTTCCATACTGCGACAGCATTCCAGGAGCTGCAGTGCCTAAGTGGGTGATGGTAAATACCTTTTTATGTACTGATTTGAGTCCCGCTTGCACTTTTGAACTTAATCTACTGCATATGAATCTGCCAACATCAATAGTCTCTCAGTGATGAAGTCAAAAGAATGACTGAACAGATATAGTACCTAAAATGCTACTTAATCATAATGTTTGCACAGATGGACGATATGCTAGCAGTAGCTTCAGTTAGCTTTTCGGATGACTTCCCAACAGCAATCACCAACTGTTGGAAATCGGTAGTAAGTGCTCTTATATATATGCTTGATTTAGCTTCTGAATGGCTGTTTCGTCTTTTTTCCATCCAGAAATAACATAATTTTGCTTCTTGTCCATTGACGTTTTCAAGTTCTGAAAGATTATCACACTGTCAGGGGATATTTCTGTTCATTAACAGTTGTTGACTCTGCTCGTATTCTTGCCTAGGAAAAGAAATCACTATATGCATCTCCCCAAGAATTCCAGTGCTTGATCAAGGAAGTACTTTCGTGGGATATTCGATCAGTGTCTCAAAGAACACAACCACATGATGCCACCTTTCCTGAGAGAAATGGTGAGACCAAGACATCGGAATCAGATGGTGCCCCAGATTCAGATTACCATCACTCACAAGAAGAAGAAGCAGAAACTGAAACGGGTTTACGCCCCTCCGACAAAGTAATTTATCATCTAATATTGGAAGGCATTGATGTATCCTACAGAATTGAGTCCAGTGGTAAAGTAGTTGTAGAGAAAGCCATGGTTTCTTCTAACACTCCGCCAGGAAGCCACAAACGTTGCAATTACTTGCTGTGGAAAGATGGGCTTTCAGTTGGGCTTTGAATGGACTTTTTTGATTTAATTTAGTTTAATAATATCTATAATAAAAAATTAATTAATTAATTAATTTTTATATTTATTTATTTATTTATTTTTAATGAATATAAATATATTTTTAAAAATTTGTTACTTACAAGATATCTTAAGAGGGTTCCAATTATGAAAAGACATCTTTAAGTCATTTATATTTAGATTAATTTTCGCTCAAGTCAGATAAGTCTCTTGTAAAAGGTAAAATTTTAACTTTAAATTTTAAATAGTTATACACATGAGAATAATTTGATTTCGCAATTTTACTTAAATCGAGATAACTTCTTATGAACTTACTTACCTCATTTAATCCATCAGGAGAATGATTAGATTAGATGAAAAGTCATTGTTCCCCGAATTTGCTGTTGTCTTGTTTTGATTTATTGATAATGACAATCCACTTATTCATTAATGATAATACTCCCTCCGTTTCATAATAAAAGTCGTTTTAGAAAAATATACGCTTATTAAGAAAACTAATAAAATTATAAATATACCCTTATTAAATATGCACCTCGGTAATTTGCAATAATTAGC
>JAOTIZ010000009.1:24582831-24602634 GCA_027123425.1 Erythroxylum panamense
TTATTTTATCTCATATTGTTAATATTTACCATGTTTATATGTACGATATCACGTATTGCATTACATATTATATATATATATATTATAATTATTTTGTATTGCATGTTGGTCTATTGAAAATAACCTTTTTATCAAGTAGGGGAAGGTTGTGTATTACTAGATTTCCTTAAACCTCGCACTTTAGTGAGACTCTTACTGAGTGTTGTTATTATTATTAATTTAAATTGGATTTAATTAGTTCAATTATAATTTAAAAATTAAATTGTATCATTATGTAGGTAACGTTTGATTGATTTATATATAATATTCACATCACATATGTTTCATTGTTATTTTTAATTAAGACTTAAAAATTTTCGTAAAAATTTAAAAATTTTAAAACATTTTAAGAATTTTTCTAAAATTTCCAATATTATATAGTTGTAATATGCATTTCAATTAAATATGTTGAAAAGAGATTTGTGAAGATTATTTTTGGCTATGTTCATAATTGGATGGTTAAAATATTATATTATTAATTTTTTATACATGTAACATGAGATTGTATTATTATTATTATTATTATAAAAAATAAACAATATTTTTATTAAACCTCCACAGATTTCACGACTTATCGATATTTTTATTAGGTGTTGTTGTTATTATTATAAAAAAATTCTTTTTAGAAAACATGTTTATATATGTTGGGCCAAGTCTGAGGGCTATAAAAATCGGGTCGAAGCGGGTCGTTGGTTTTGGACCCATTTCTGGAGTGATATTTATAACCGGCGAAGTCCAGCTGTTGAAGAAGAAACTCAAACCCCATTTCCTCTCCTCATACTACCTCTGCAACACTCATAAGATTTCTTCCATGGCCTTTCCTTATATGGAAGCTGTTATCGGTATTCTCTTCTTACATTTTTCCTTCTTTTAACACTCCCCTCGTTATCTTCTTGAAATTTACCTGTTTCTTTCTTGAACTTCATTTGCTCTTTTTCCCTCAGCATTTTGGCTTATTTTCTTATCTTGCACTCTGCTATGTATTTAGGAGATTCATTAGTTTGCATGTCTGGAAATTCCTTTTTGTTTGTTCACGTTCTTGGTCCTTTTTTTTTTTCCCCTGCCTTGTGTTCATGGCGGGCACTTCTCATTCAGCGTCTTTTTGAAATTTTAAGCGTAGAACGTTTAGGGAAAGAGAAGAATATGACGGTTTTAATGGTCAAGATTGTATCTTTTATTTATCCGTTGGAATGAAATGTTGTTTCTTCAATATGCTGCATTACTTACACCAAGAAGGTGGAGCTGCTCAGAGTCATAGTTCTGTGCTCGTGGGGTTTTAAAAGAGAGTCAGTACCGTCTATTTATTGTACAAACGAACTGAATACACTCAGACTCACATATCCTTTATGTGGCGTATTTTTGGAAATGTAACTTGTTAGGGTAAAGAATGGCGGGTACTTTTGAACATCGAGATGTTGGTGGGGATTGGTATGGTGAACGAGTTGTCCGAATAAAAACTAGAAATAGGGCAATCAGTTTTTGTATGGACTTGATAGGGCTTGATAAGCCAACTTTTATGGTTTTTTCTTGGGCATCTGTCATACTGAGAGTGCTGCAGTTCTAACTGATAACGTTGAAAGATGAGGAAGATTTTGATCATTTGCAGGGAGGTTTTGAGAATGCTTCTTGCTTCTTGCTTCTTGCTTCTTTCTCATTCTCTCTTTCTTTTCGGCATTAACTTTTATGAGATTAATGGTGACAGTTTCCCCGATGAGCTCTGCTTAGTTCTCCAAAATCTCTTTGCAGGTTTTATGATATTGATGTACATCTTTGAGACTTATTTGGATATACGGCAGCATTCTGCGTTGAAACTGCCAACTATTCCAAAAACTTTGGAAGGAGTCATCAGCCAAGAGAAATTTGAAAAATCTAGAGCTTATAGTCTTGATAAAAGGTTCCTTTTTTGAGTGCTTGTCTACATTGTTCAGTATGCTTATATTGCTTTTCTTTATTGTTTCATTTTTTATAGGCAATAGTATTTGTTTAAATGGCTTTTCTTTGTTTCCATTGATGCTGATACTTTCCACTGGCTTATTTTTATTATTCCAGCTACTTCAGTTTTGTCCACAATTTTGTGACCATAGTTCTGGACTCTGCTATTTTGTACTTTGGTATTTTACCTTGGTTTTGGAAGGTGAGTGTTTTTTTCCAATGTTATTTGAGCCAAACTGGTGGTTGTATCATTATAATCTAGATTCCTTACTAAGTGCAGAAATCGGGAAGTTTTCTGGTTTTAGCTGGCCTGAACGCTGAGAATGAAATACTCCACACCCTTGCTTTCCTGGCTGGTTTCATGATCTGGTCTCAGGTATGCATGCCATTTCAGACTAGTTGACCATAAGTTTTTTAACTATTTGATTGATTTGCTTTACATTTTCCGTGCAGATCACTGATTTACCTTTTTCTCTCTATTCAACTTTTGTGATTGAGGCACGCCATGGTTTCAATAAAGTTGGTATTTGTTCTCTTTTGCATCTGCAAAATTAATTGCTTTTTATTGGTCAATTTTTCATTATTTTGGACCATCATAGAATTTCCAATTGCTTTCGTTTGACTTCATTTGTTGCAAGCTTTGTGAAGTATAGTAATTTAGCTTTCCATCTCCTTTACAGCAAACAATATGGTTGTTCTTCAGGGACTTAGCTAAAGGAATTTGCCTTGCTATTGTACTTGGTCCACCCATTGTTTCAGCAATCATTTTAATAGTTCAGGTTTGTTTCTGCTTGTATTGTTGTAATGTGCAATGATTTCCAGCTGTATGGTGACAAGTTTGGCCATTGGCTTTACTTGCAGAAAGGAGGTCCTTACTTGGCGATTTATCTGTGGGGTTTTATGTTTGCTCTCTCGCTTGTCATGATGACGCTATACCCAATTCTGATAGCACCTCTTTTCAACAAGTTTACTCCTGTGAGTTTTTAGGACTTCCTGTTTATGTATACCCTGCCATTTTCAAGATATCTTGTCTTACTTTCCCTATTTATGGTATGAAATTTAGCTTCCAGAAGGAGAGCTCAGGGAGAAAATTGAGGCTCTCGCTTCTTCCCTGAAGTTTCCATTAAAAAAGTTGTTTGTTGTAGATGGATCTACAAGGTCAAGTCATAGCAATGTGAGTATTCATTTCTTATCATCACTTAACATTAAATGTGTTATAACATCTTATTCTGATTGGCAGTGGTCAGACACCTCTCTCTTTTCTCTTCTCTTTCTTCTTATTAGATTGCCTTGCAGGAAAATGAAATTTGGATTTTCTTCCCCTTCTATCTGTCTTTCTGTTCCTTTTGCTTAAACTGCCTAATTTGAAATGCCCTTACTATATCTCCCAGTTTATGCCTGGAGTTAAACTTATTGATAGCTGATTTGTTATATTTTTATTCTTGAAGTCACAAGGCTTCTCATATGTTGTATGTTTTGGAAGGACAGAATAGTTAATTATAATGCTCAACAAAAGTAGATCCTTTTGCATAGTATCGATAGTGCTATAATTTGCATTTCAGATTCTTTCAGAATTTGTACTTTGCATATTTTACCTGTATAGTTTGAGGTGCTCACAAAAGTATGTTTATGATCTTACTATTCAGTACTTTATTGTGCATGAACGTTTTTTGAATTATTTTCTTTCAGGCTTATATGTATGGATTCTTTAAGAACAAGCGAATTGTCCTCTATGATACTTTAATTCAGCAGGTGAGGAAGTCTTATTGTTTAAATTTTTCCTTAATCTTCACGAGATCTCTTTTCTATGGCTTTAATCATATTTAACTGCAGGAGTTTTCTTTTTCCCTCTTATGTATCATATCTTTTTTGGTAAATATGTTGCATCATATCTTGCAGTGCAAAAGCCATGAGGAAATTGTAGCAGTCATTGCTCATGAATTGGGGCATTGGAAACTCAATCATACAATGTACTCATTCATTGCTGTACAGGTATACTTGCAAACTTAAAAACTTTTTTCACCTTGTTGAATTTGAGATAATATAAGTCTGAAAACCTCTCCTTCTTATCTTTTCTCCCTAGCTATGTTTTATGCTTCTAATATGTCTTTTGCACCAAAATCTAATGAAAATCTATGGGAAAAAACAACTACTAGAAGGTTGACTCTTGGTATAGTATGAACTCGTTTAGGCTATTATTAATCTCTTTTGCATGAATTTCTTGCCCAGTGCAGATTCTCACGTTTTTGCAATTTGGTGGATATACCCTTGTGAGGAACTCAACCGATCTTTTTAGAAGTTTTGGGTTTGATACACAGCCGGTACTCATAGGACTGATCATATTTCAGGTACTTTCATATGGAAAAAGTCATATATTTTCAGTTGGCATAACTTGTATGGAATCGAGTTGTTCAGATGATTTATCGGTTGCTGCAAACTATATCGATTGATAACATTATTCTTTTTATTTTCTTGTTTGCAGCATACTGTAATACCTCTCCAGCATCTGGTAAGCTTTGGTCTTAATCTTGTCAGTCGATCTTTTGAATTTGAGGTATCAGTTCTCTCTCTCCCTCTCTCTCTGTTTGTGTATGTGTGTACACTCACACACGCAAGTATGCCTTGTCTCTGGCCATTCGGGACTTTCTGAATATTGATCTAATTTTATCCATTATTCTCTGTAGGCTGATGCTTTTGCCAAGAAACTCAACTATACCTCTTCTCTTCGTGCAGCTCTTGTGAAGCTACAGGTGATTATAGGTTCTTTCTCTCTCAAATTTCCCCTGTTAGAGTTGTCATCTATAGATTAGGTGCTACACTAGATGGCAACTATATGGAGTCAACCATTTATTGCATCGGCAATCTAAAACAAGCTTTTATGTTAGATTTTGTGATGAGAATACGTTCTGACCAGAGAGCTTGTCGATGGTTTTCCAGGAGGAGAACTTATCAGCCATGAACACAGATCCATGGTACTCAGCATATCACTATTCACATCCTCCCCTCGTTGAAAGACTGGCAGCACTTGATGAACTGGAGAAGAAGACTGAATGATATGTGAAAATCCCGATTGTGCCATGCTTGAGACTTGATTCATTCCATTACGGCTAAGGAGGAGGAGCAATCTGATTGATCATCACAGTCTATTACACTTTTTTTTGGCATGGGGGTTCTGTCAAGTTTATAGTACATACACACTTTCTTGTATCAGAATTCAGTTCACAGTAGTAGAGAATAGCTGAAACGAAATGATGACCAACATCAAAATGAACATTGAAGAGTTGAACAGAACAGGAAAGTTTCTGAATGGTTTGTTTGGTTCTTTCTTTCCTGAAATGCAATCCAAAGTAGGTCTCTTGCAAAAGCAAAGGAAAGATGCCCCTTTTTTTTTTTGGATTGCTTATCTGAATCAAAAGGAAAATGAAAAGAAAAGAATAAGGAAAGATACAAGCAAGATAATTTTTTTATTTTTTATTTTATCCACGAGGTGTCTTAGAAGGGTTTTAATTATGGGAAAACGCTTTTAAGTTATCCACTTTCAGATTAATTCTTGCTCGAACTGGGTAAGTTTCTTGTGGGAGGTAAAGTTTTGACCCTAAATTTTAAACGACTGCATATATAAGGGTGGTTCGAACTTGTTAAAGAGAGTTTATTGTCAACTCACCTGGTTTAAGATAATGTCTTTGTTAGTTTTGTTTGTGACGCTTTTGTCAATTCATTTCTCTGTCTGCTCTTCCTTGCTTGAATTTGAGGCGTTTCCTTCTCCACTAAGTGGAGTGGTGTTTCGTCGTGAAAGCAATGCCTTTTGTCTAGATATTGTATAAATACTAATAAAAGAAAAAAAAGATTCCTTATCAAAGATCACGTGATTTTATAGGTAAGTTGACAGTAATGCACCATTGCTGTATTATAACATAATTAGCTTAATCATTGAAGAAGAAAGAAGAAGATTTTGCCAACGGAGACAAGAAAGGAAAATATTCCTACCTAGCTTTCTTTTCCCTATTTTTCCTTTGCATGATATAATTTATTATTAATTTGAGATGTGTCATTTATAATTATTTTTTTGGGATAATTACCAAAAAAAGATTAAAGTGTTATCAAATCTTTAAATATAGTCCGAATTTTACAAAGTAACAATAAAATGCTCAATTTTTTTAATAATTTTAGCTCAAATTTAAAAACGGTAATAAAATGTTCAAACTTTTAATTTTCTTCAATTATAATCTGACATTATCTGTTGTTCTCTCGATGTCCTTAATCATTTGTTTTTTGTTTGTTATTCTGACGTTTCAGATTACTCTTGCATTACAACGTATTGTACCAATAAGCTTTTTGTTTTTTAATTCGTTCTCCTGATTTTTTAGTGTTAGGGTGTCGGAGCTGCGTAATATGAAAATTGAAGGGTGAATCCGTTGAGAAAGAATGAAAATGAAAGAAAAAACTGAAATCAAAACATAAGATTGTAGGAGATGCGTAATTTGATTTAAATCATTTTTTAATAATGAGGTCGTTTTAGTTATATAATTAAATGGCGTCTTTTCATTAATCTTCATTTGTTGTGTTAATTTTGACTTACGTGTATTAATAGTTAAAGTTTCTAAAACACGTGACAAGTTACGTCAACAAACTTAACGAAAACATTAACATCTGGTTAGAATATAAAAAATTTGAAAATTTGAGTATTTTATTGCTACTTTTTGAAGTTCGAGCTATAATTATAAAAAATTAAAAATTTGGACATTTTATTGTTGCTTTTTAAAGTTCGGGCTATTATTGAAAAATTGACGAAAGTTTAAGCTTTTCTTGGTAATTAACCCTTATTTTTTTTCAATTAATTATTAAAAATTCTTTAATCAGTTGACAATATTCAAAGTTTAGGAAGAAACGTTAAAATAATTCAATGTTCACTTTTTAAATAAAAATAGCTCCAAGTTATAAAAAATATGCGTTACACATATATAATATGTGATAATCATATAACAAAAATACTAAATTAACATGGCTTATCATATTATTCCCATTAATAAAGAATTTAATCATATTTTAACGTCACTTTTTAAAATTAAGATTAATATTATAAAATTAAGTGAAATTTATAATTTTTATAATTAACCTTTATTATTTTGAATCATTATGGAAATATTTTAATAATATTAATTATAGAAAATAATTTTAAGCGTTTATATATTATTTTAATACAAACAATCTTATTATAATAGAAAATTTAGAATCGAATTTATAATAAAACTAAATAAAATATATTAACTAATTCCGCTAATATAATTTCTTTAATAAACAATTTTTTTTATTTTTTTATTATTAAATAATTTAGAATAATAAATATTTAGTTTTTTATTAACATAATTAAGTTGATATTTATGCGTACATAAAAACAATTGACTAACTAACAGTCTTGCTTAGTAAGACACTTAACACCAAACTCACTCAGACAGCCCCTCTGCTTTCCTTCGCCAACACTGCAGAGTACGTAAGAGAGAGAGAGAGAGGGGGGGAGGACAAAGTGACAGCTCATATTCACACAGACACACACTCTCTCTATCACTATCTCTCTCACTGTTATAATATTCCATTTGATTCCTCTCTTTCAGATTTTCTTTTATTCTTTTATTTTTTCACACTCTCTCTCTCTCTTTGTCTGAACATCTTACTTGGTTCTCCGGCGAACCAATGCACAATGTCTACTACGTACGACGCAGCATTTGTGAACACGGAGCTATCGAAACGGACCTCAATCTTCGGGCTTCGGTTATGGGTAGTGATCGGCATCTTACTGGGTTCGTTCATAGTGTTGGCTTTGTTCCTAATCTCACTGTGCGTCACTTCTCGCCGGAAAAAGGGGAAGGCTTCGGTTAGTGTTAAGCACGCCAAAGCCAACGCCAACGCCGACACCACACCGCCGGTCTCCAAGGAAATCCAGGAGATCATGCACGTGCCGGCCGCACGTGATCAGCACCATCACCAAAACCACGCGGCGGCTCAGGTGCAGGAGATTCAGGTCGACATCGGCAAGATCGAGCACCGGGTGGTGTTCTCCGACCGCGCGTCGAGTGGGGAGAGCAGAGGGACTGCGAGTGCAGGGGAGACGGCATCGTTCGGGAGCGGGAGTGTGGGGCCTGAAGTCTCGCATCTTGGGTAGGGACGTTGGTATACTCTCAGAGAGCTTGAAGCCGCTACAAATGGGCTTTGTGAGGCGAATGTGATTGGCGAAGGTGGTTATGGCATCGTTTATCATGGCGTACTTGGTGATGGTACTCGAATTGCTGTTAAGAACTTGCTCAATAACAGGTGATTGGGAATAAAGTGTGCACCTTTTACTTGTTTGTGATGAGAATTTAATGAAAACTCTCATTTCTCATCAGGGGTCAAGCTGAGAAGGAGTTCAAAGTAGAAGTGGAAGCAATTGGACGAGTTCGGCACAAGAATCTTGTGAGGCTGCTTGGATACTGTGTTGAGGGAGCTTACAGGTTGGTACAACCATGAGATTGGTTTTGTTGATTCGTTGAGAAACTGTTTGGCCAATCTCTGATTTTGTAGGATGCTTGTGTATGAGTATGTTGACAATGGCAATCTAGACCAATGGCTTCATGGGGATGTTGGCGAAGTCAGTCCTCTGACATGGGATATTCGAATGAACACTATTCTAGGAACAGCGAAAGGGTATGTTCATTTTATGTTGTTTCAACATATGTAAGTCTAGCAAGTTACGAATTTGTTCTTTCTTCTTTGTTTCAGATCGAGTATATGTTTACTACTTGATTAATATGCAGATTGGCCTATCTTCACGAGGGTCTTGAACCGAAGGTCGTGCATCGAGATGTAAAAGCTAGCAACATACTTCTTGATCGCCAATGGAACTGCAAGATCTCTGATTTTGGACTTGCCAAGCTATTATGTTCTGAGCGTAGTTATGTTACTACTCGTGTGATGGGAACATTTGGGTGAGTTCATCTCTTTGATTTGTATCATCTTAGTTTTCTATATTCCGTCCATGGTGATGTTGATGATTCCACCATAGTACATACAAATTCATTGAACTGTTGTTGCAGAATTATGATTGATTGAGAAAATCATCTTCTTGCTTATTGGATTCTTCAGATATGTTGCACCAGAATATGCTTGTACAGGGATGCTGAATGAAAAAAGCGATGTGTATAGTTTCGGCATCCTTATCATGGAGTTAATAACTGGAAGAAGCCCTGTCGATTACAGTCGACCGAAGGGAGAGGTCGGTTTTGCTCGTACTCTCTGTTTATCAGTCCACATGGTGTCCAACTTTAAACTGGAGTGTGGAAATAATTGCAGGTTCATCTGGTAGATTGGCTAAAGGCCATGGTTGGTATTAGAAAATCAGAAGAAGTGGTTGATCCTAAGTTGCCTGAAATGCCAGCTTCAAAAGCTCTAAAACGCATTCTGCTGGTTGCTCTCAGATGTGTCGATCCCGATGCAACAAAACGGCCCAAAATGGGGTACGTGATCCACATGCTGGAGGCTGATGACTTGCTGTATCGTGATGTACGTACCATTTCTTCCAAACCCAGCAGTCTGTTCTTGCGAAAAGTGTAATTTGCCCTCTTTTATCCAATTCTTTCTGCACCTTGTGTTTTCAGGAACGGAGAATAGCAAGAGAAGCTTCAAGCTCAAACCGTGATTCCGACCAAGAGAGTCACGCCGCCGCTGCACAATTAGGCGAAAATAGTACGAGCGCTGGCGAGCAAACTAGATGGAGATAGCAGAGCCAGCCGAAGAAGCATTAGGTGACTAACAAGTTCAAGTCTCATTTAAATGTCACCCCCTTTTCCATAGGTATTGTGTAGGGTGTTTGTTGTATCTTCAATTCTAAGAAACAATAATCTGCATTTATCCATACCCTTTTTCACATAAAATCCACTTTTCAATTCAGATCAGATGTAAAATTGAACAAATTCCTTTATTATCCTTATAGAAAGCATACATATATATTTATTTTTTAACCTTCCTTCGGGTTTTTGATTGCTTGCCTGAGACTCAGCGGGATACGGGATTCATACTGAGTGTTGTTATTGTTATTATTGTGTCGATTGTACGTACAAGGTTCTTCTCTTCTCGTTATTTAATATATTTTTAAAATTTAATCTAAATTAATTAAATTTGATTTAAATTAATAATTTATTAATAATTATTTTAGATTAGATTTAAGAGTTAAATTGGATTATTATGGGATTGATATTTGATTAATTTATGTATTATATTTATATTATATGTATTTTATTGTAATTTTTAATTAATAATTACAAATTACAAATTTTATAATTACAAACAGAATCTATAACTGTTCATAATTTGACCTTGTCACCATCGAAGCCAGCACTGAATCATTACGAAATGGGGCAAACGGTACTCGATCACACCAAACACTCGACATCATTACTAGTCTTGAAGAATTGTGTAATTGTGGGGAGAAAAAAATGGACCCGGGTCATGAATCAGATGACAACTATTGAGTCCGGGCCGGGCCCAAAGTTAATAACGAGTCTAACTCAGCCTAATCTAAGACTCGACTTTTATAAACAAAACGATGTCATTTTAGGGTAGAGTTAAGTCGGGCTCGTATTTGGACTGAGTCAAGATGAGCTAAGTTCGGTTTCAACTTGGTTCAAAAATTTTGGCTTGGTTTTAAAACACAAGATTACACGATTTGAGTGGGTCAAAGCTTTATGTAGCTCGACTCGGCTCAATTTTTTCTTTATTTTTAATTTAAGGTATAAACACAATATCATTTTTAAAGACATTGGGTCAAACCACATCGAACAATCTGAAGATTAAAGTCTAAATTAAAAGATAAACTCAATTTTAACCTTAAATTCGGATAGAATATTGAGTCTTTTTTATATTTTTGGCCAAGCTTAACCAGCTAAGTCTCTTGTATCAGGACTCAGGAGCAACATGTCCATGTCTTCATGTGGGTGGGTCTCTTTCTCTGATGGCTTGTCGTCTCTAGAGACCAGACCAGCTAGCATGTGTCTATCCATTCCATGTCCACCCTGTAAAATTACATATTTAATTAATATTTTAAAAAATATTTTTAAGATAACATCCATATTTGGTTATAATATTTTAAAATTTAAATAGATAGTAAACAACAACAACAACTCTCAGAATAATCTCACTAACACGTGAAATCTAAAGAGGTCTAATAATACGCAATTTTATTTTTAATTACCAGAGATATTATTTTCAAATGACTATAAAAATTAAAAATTAAATTGATAATGATACACTAGAATATGCCAAAATTTTAATTTTTGTTAAGATTTGTAATCATTATTTAAGGGTTAAGATATAATATGATATCAGGCAAAAAAACATAAAAAGCTTATGCTTAAAAAAATGTTAAGGCTTGTTAGTTTTCTTGTTCATGTACAATAACAATACTCAGAATAATTTTGCTGATACGTGAGATTTAGAGAAGTCTAATAATACACAGCCTTACTTTTAATTAATAGAGAGACTATTTTTAAATAACTATAAAAATTAAATTGATGATGATATACTAGAAAATGTCAAAATTTTAATTTTTGTTAAGATTTATAATCATTGTTTAAGGGTTAAGATATAATATGGTATCATGCAAAAACAAAATAACACAAAAAGCTTATGCTTAAAAAAATGTTAAAGGTTGCTAGTTTTCTTGTTCATGTTCAGACTTCATCTCCGTCAAGTCTTACTTCTAGTAAATTGGATAACCCTCACGACACGACACCCCGTATAGTACTAATTTGTTGTTGAAGACTATGTTTTGATCATATTTGTCAAATACCAACTCCTATCTCGTGGACTATAAGCTCCCGTCCTGAGCTTCTTGTGACAACCGTTACTTTTTTTTTTCATATGCATACATTGGATATCTCAAGATTTTGCTGATCTAATCCTAATCTCTTAAAACTATAGTCCAAGAATTTTAGAGAAAGTAAATTTAGAATCTTAAAATCTCAAATTCTTACGTAGCTTGTATATTTCTACGCACAAAGAGTCGTTACATACTGCTTAGTTAGCTGTTGATTAATCACTGACCTTGCTCAGCATTAAGTTTCCAGCAATTTCGTACTTCCTAATAACTCCAACTCCTACACTGCTGCTGGAAGCGGGACATTCTTACTCTTCTTTTGTAGTGATTCAAACTTAAGACCTCCTACAAAGGAGAGCCTTAAGTGAGGAGTTGAAATCAATCAGGCCACTTTTTTCTATAACACGCTACTTTCTCTTGTAATATAGTATGTATGTACGTATGTATATGTATATGTACTTTATACACAAGCTCCTTACTAGTATTTTTGTAATTTTTATAAAGAGACTATTTTCATAACTTAAATTAGTGATCTTTTTTAGGATCACAAAAGATCAACTTTTGTCGGTTGTTCTAAAACTCTCTATTATATTAAAAATATTGTAAAAGTGAAAATTATGATATAATATGAAATAAGAAAATAATAAAATATGTATTTTTTTGTAAAATTAAACAAAAAGATTGGTCAATAAAAGTATTAATATTATAACCAAATTCATAAATTCTTAGACCACACAATGACCTTTAGTTTTTTACTATTTTTAAATTTAGCATATTATTTTATGTATTTACATTAGTTATTTTCAATTATAATATATTTTTATACATAAATAAAATAGGATATAATAACTTTTTAATGATTAATAATAATTTTATATATTATTATTATTATTGCAAAAATCTAAAATATACAAGCATGAACATATCCTAATTCTTAAAACATGTTTGCATTTTTTAAAGAATAAATATGATTGTATTTTTGCAGCTAGATAAAGGGGAAAAATATTTAAACTCCAAATTTTTTTGTTTTCTCTTAATTCTCAATAATCAAAAACTAATTTTGATATTAGAATTCATCCATTTTAAAAACCTATTCGAATCATTTAAATCTTTTAAAATAATTACGTTAAAAAGTTTATTTAAAAATTTAGAATCCAATAAATTAAAAAATATAATTATTATTTTGGAGTTTAGATTCTCCGTTCAACTATGTCTAATGATGTCCAAAACGACATTGTTTTTAGATGATGTCCCAAAATATGTACTAACCAGAAATTGGACCATTTTCTTTTTGTTTACCCTTTAAAATGCCAAATCTATAGTACTTTGTCAATGTAAAATTCTTTAGGATCAATTCTCTTGTTCCTATTTTTGTGTGTTATTCTGTGCCTGAGACCATTCATCCATCTAATAACGCTTAATGGATGGATAAATGAATGGTTTCGAATATAGGGTAACATATGGAAACAAAAACAGCTAACCTTTACCTAATTCTTCATTTAATGGATGGATGGATGGTCTCGAGTACAGGATTACATACAAAAATAGAAACAACCACCCTCTATCCAATTCTTTAAGCTTGTTTCGTTATAACTTATAACAATTGTTTTAAAATTGAATTGATTTTAAATTCAATTATTAACTTTTTCCCATTTATTTTAGTAATATTTGTTATTAAAATTTGATGTGTTTATTAATTATTTAAATTTGATAAATTAATCAATTTATTTCAAAATTATCAATTATATTTAAGTTTTAATAAATTTTACTACAATCTATTGCTAATTAAACATTTAAAATTATAAACTTCTTATCTTCTCAGTTTAAATTTAAAAGTACAATTTTTAAAAAATTAGTTAGAAGTACTTTATAACTCATAATCTATTCCAAGCATGGGCCTGACTTGGACCTTCCGGATAAACGCTGTCGTATCTATTAGAAAAGTGTGAGCCTGATGGATGGCCACATCTTTTGGGCCCTTTAGAGGAACAATATTATATATTTAAACAAATCTAAAATATTTTATGTGATTCATTTTGAGATTCTAAAATTTATATATTTCATAAACCAAGATTTCATAGAATTGAAGTTTCTAAAGTTTGATATAGCTTTGATCAATTCCTTTAAGGAGATATTACTTTAAAATAAAATGTTTATATTTATAAAGACATATTTCTTAATTTTAAATGTAATTTCAATTTTAATTTAACTCATACTCTAAAAAAATTCATATGAATTTGCTTTTTATATAAATTAATCTAAACTTGACAAGTTACTTAAAATTTTTTATAATCTAATTTATTTTATTTATAAGTGACTAACAAAATAATCGTTGGTTTCGACAATTTCAATAGTAAAACTTTTAATTGGTCAAATTTTCGGTTCAATTTTTCTATTTTTGATCCAATTTTTTATTAACTTTTATTGTTAAAAACCAATCCATTTATTAATTAATTAGTAGATATTCTTAGTTTAATAAATTTTTATAAACTAAAATTAATTAATTAATTTTTTTTAACAATATTTTTATTTAAAATTTTAATAAATAATAACAATATCTTTTAATCATATCTCCATAGCCGACCCTGGGCAGGGCCCACTATAAGAGGGGACCCCACTTCAACAGCCCCTCTCTGGACTCTTAAGTGATGCACAATATTGGTATGTTTCAACGTTGGAGCGTCCATTCATTCTTCATATATGTATATATATATATATATATATATCCAAAACAAACTTGATCCATTCTCAAACTTAATTAA
This sequence comes from Erythroxylum panamense, assembly GCA_027123425.1. Taxonomy (NCBI): domain Eukaryota; kingdom Viridiplantae; phylum Streptophyta; class Magnoliopsida; order Malpighiales; family Erythroxylaceae; genus Erythroxylum; species Erythroxylum panamense. The sequence goes on from JAOTIZ010000009.1 coordinate 24,597,412, forward strand.
CGTCTGGTTCGTATACATGGTAATTTTGGGTTCAAGCTGTTTGTGTGTTTGTTGACTGAAACCATCACTTTTCAAGTGCCAAGAGTGTCCATATACATGGTAATTTTGGGTTCGAGGTGTGTGTGTGTTTGTTGACTGAAACCATCATTTTCCAAGTGCCAAGAGTGTTCATTGGTTGCCATCTGATCATTTAAAATCATTTAACGGTAAATGACTTTAACGTTGTATATACTTATAACGTTAAAAGTCATTTAATGCTAAAGTTATAACTTTTTTTTAAGTAAATCTATTTTTGTAGTCATGTTTATAAATAGTCTTGAAATATTTAAGTATACTTTTACTTTCTATTTTTTTATTTTCATTAATATATGTATTTAAAGTACTCTAACTCAAAAAATAGCAGCAAAAAATTTTACGATTCTGTCTTCAGAATTCTGAGTATAATTTAAAGTTAAAGTTTCTTATTTTAATATATTTTTACTCTTTGTTTTTTATTTTTAATATTAGATATTAAATTTTGCTATTTATTTTTTTCCTGTATCACATATATAATACCATTTATATATTTTTGTGATATATTGTGAAGCTGTTGGAGTTTGGTTGTGCTTGCATACTTTTTTTCAGTTCCATACAGGTGCTTTTGTTCTTTTTCTAATCCAACTGGGTTATAATTAATTTATATTATGTTGCCTAAAAAGCATTTGTCAGGAAGTAAAAAAAAGAAGAAAAAAAGAAAACAAGTAACACAGTTGATAGAATCTACAAAAGGAGCAATAAATAAATTTATTAAAAGAGTAGGCTCCTCTAGTGAGAGTTCTGAGGAATTACGTGAAGGTGATTTTGAACAATATAAAGAAAACTTAAGTGATAAGATTCATATTCACGAGGATATTAGAAATTTGAGTGAGGATGATCATGTATCAAATGCATCTACTTCAGAAAATTTACAGTATATTGAGCAAGTAAGTCCTATATTGGACATTTATGATCCTAGGAATTGGGATAATTTTGATAATAAAACAAGGGATATTTTAGTTGAAAAATGGTCTGTAAGATAATTAAATCTTATGTGGAATGAATTAAGAGTAAGATTGAGGAAAAATTAAACAGTTGATAAAGATTTATTGGGGCCCTTTTTTTAATTTCACCCCGGGCCTATAAAACTATAAGAACGGGCCTGGCTGAGAAGGTAGTGGACGATGAGTTCAAAGCAGCATTTTATGAGAGTATGAAATCTTTTAGCATCCAATCCTTGTTATGGCTATGGTAACGTTGACATTGCCTTGGACAGTGATATGGTAACTTTGGCTTTTAGGTACTAATAAAATGGATCATGCCTGGAAATCTGGATTTGCTTATGTACGTTATATAGAAGTTTTCTGTTGTTATTTCTTTCCAGTAAAACCATGGTTCTTCAGGAATATATTGTCAAACACTACACTTGTTTAGGCAATTTCCTGTTATCTCCAAACCGTTTATGGGGGTCCCGCATTCTTGGCACCTCCATGGCACTAAAAACTCCATAGCCACTTTCCGCAGGAACTCCATCTTCACATTGCTGATCAGCTGCTAGAATTTCTTGCTTATATTTAGTGCTGCCAATTTTGGTATGAACCTTAGGCATAGGAGGAGGAGTTCCTTTCAGCATACTGACCACTTCTTTCATGTTTGGACGTTTCTCAGGCTCGTTTTGAACGCATGAAGCTGCAATATTGATGGCTTGTTTCAACTGTCTTTCATCAAAGTTCCCTCGAAGCTTTGGATCAGCAATGTCCTTGAACTTGCCTTGGATTATCAGTGGCTCAACCCATTCTGTTATAGTACTCTTAACTCCACCTGGAAGCTTCTCTATTGGCTTCCTACCTGATATAATCTCCAGTAAGAGAATTCCAAAGCTATAGACATCACAACTCTCTGAAACTTTTCCCCACATTGCATACTCTGGCGCTAAGTACCCTAAGGTTCCCTTAACTCTGGTAGTCATGTGGCTCACACCTTCTGGCATTAGCTTTGCAAACCCGAAATCTGCAACAAGAGGCTCAAAATCTGAATCCAAAAGAACGTTGCTGGCCTTAATGTCTCTGTGAATGATGTGCGGAGTCACCTCATGGTGCAAGTACCTGGTAATAAAAATTTGCTCACTATTGAATTGTGGAAAACAGGAGTGGCCAATCTAATTTGGATGTAGACATCAAACTAAAATCTGCATATTCTTGACAAGTAGTTGAAACTTACAGTAGGCCTTCTGCTGAACCAGTTGCGATCTTCATCCGCTTTTTCCAGTCTAGTCGAACTTCTGAAGCAAATTGGCCATGGAGATGAGACAACAAGCTGAGATTAGGCATGTAATCGTATACAATGAGATGCTGATCCGTGCTTGCGCAGTAGCCCCGAAGTCCTAGCAGATTCTTGTGCCTAACCCTGCCAAGAACTTCAACTTCTACAGCAAATTCCATTTCAGCTTTCGAATTCATTGCTTTCAACTTCTTAACAGCGATCTGCATTTGCATTGGGTTAACCAAATTTCATTTCAGAACTCGGACTGTCATGTCATGATGGTGATATCAGAAACAAAGAGGGAGTATACGATCGTTAAAATAAAGGAAAAAGTTAATCAATTAACCTGAAGACCTTCTGCAGTTCTACCCCAGTAGACACTTCCAAAACCTCCTTCTCCAAGCTTGTTGTCCTCACTGAAACCGTTAGTTGCTGTGTGCAACTCCTTGTAGGTGAATATCCTCCATGAATGAGGGGTACCTCCAGCAATTATATTTGTCCTGCCAAGTGTTAAACCAATCAGAAACACAATGCATTTCAAAGAAAACACACACAAAATTCGGATTTCAGCTAAAAGTAGTCTGATCCTAAAGTCGTATCAACACTATCATCTCCTTCTTACCCTTCTTCAACAGCTTTTTTCCCACAGCAACTCTCGGCTGATCCCATAGCTTGTACCACGGGAGTGCTCAGCTTCAGTTCAGCTTTTCTAACGCTTGCTTCTTCCTGTAAACAAAACAAAACTTTAAAAAAAATTCTACGATGTCATTTAGCCGACCTTGGCCGGCCCTGTATTAATATAGGATCGGTTCAATGGGACATTACCAAGTTAACCTGTGAGATGAAATAAATTAGAATCTTCATTCCTATAAAAACAAATTAATGCAAGTTTTACATGTCACAAGAAACATAAGAAAACTATAGAGTAAATTATTTAGATTCACATATATTAATGAATATTTTTATTTCATAATGCTTTAAAATTTTTATGCCATAAGTATCAAGTGTCTAAATAAGATTACTTACAGGAACACCAAGCGAGAAATTGTTTAAAATGTCTATTACTTATGGACTAATTAATTTGATGTCATTAATGTTTATAATTATTAAATAAAAATTATATTTTTATTATTTATAATAGTGACGATGGTTAATAATCACTAAAAATTTGAAGTCGATTCTTTTTACTTCGATTGAATTAAGCTAAAGAACAATTATCTCTTTTATGTTCCCACTTTCGTCCTATTTTGACATTAGATGAAACTTGAAATATAGCATATGGTTCTTTGATACCAATCGTTGTTGGCAAGTAATTGTCGGTTAGTTCTAAGTTCCCTATAGTTAATAATTAAAATCAGGAAGTGCACGAAAGAAAGAACTATTCGTTGATCCAGGACTGTTGGCTTTCAGGTTTATTCCATTAATCTTCTCTCATTTGATTCTTCTCCAGTTAGGTTTCATGTATCTTGATGAGATGCTTCATTTGACTTACATTTTCTATTTTGTATTTTTTGACTAAATATATCCGCTTCAATTGGATTTTCCTCAAGCCTTTGTTTCTTGTACACGTATAGTTAGGTACCTGGATTTGGGTTGTCATTCAGTGTTGTTTCACGTATTTTGATCCTTGGACTTGTATGACATGCAAATTAAGGGGGTGCTTTAGTTAAAAGAAAAAACACAAAATTAGAAGAGTGTAATCAATGCACGCAATTTATTTTTTGCATTTATTACAAAACATTTTTCTATAACTCGATCATGTAACTTTTAATAATAAGTTCATCAATGATCTTTAATAATAAGCTCAAAAATCTAGGAAAATAGAAATATTATATAAACCAATTAGACAAAGATATTTTTCTTGTTAAAAGTCAAGCTTATTAAGAATTTACATATCATTTGTAAAAATATGGATCTAATTATATGATTAATTTTTAATGATTATTAACAGTTGTCATTATTAAATAAAAATTATTTTATTAAAATATTAAATTTTAAATAATGAGATCAAGATTAATAAGGTCACAAAATTTTTAATTAATATTAAAAGGCTGAAGAAGAATTTTCATCTCTTCTAACGTGAACAAGCTTGAGTACCATGTATGGGCCAAGAACAGTACAGTTTCTTTCGCTTTATCACTTGGTAAGTGTTTTGAGGTAAATCATCAAAAGTACACAAAGGTCCTAAACTAAAGTAGACTTAGTTTGAGCCTGTGTAGCTGGCTGAGATAGTGTTGCTTGTAGTACTGATTCAAGTCTGAAAGGTTCAGTATCCGTAGATTCAGCTTCACTTATTTCAAGTTCAACTGTAGTAATTTGAGGCATCATAATCAGAACATTGGATAACTATGATAGATCATTTAGCTAGGTTGAAGAATCAGTAGAGGATTCAGATATCTATTCAGTAGATGACTCATATGGTGTTGCAGAAACTTCAGATGTTGGAACAGAGGCTTCAGAATGAGCATTTGCCTTTTCTGTTTGAGAAGTGAAATCTTTTGCAAAAGATTTAGAGGTCAAAGTTGCAAGAAACTATGTCTGTGGCGCTTTGTCCTTTCCAGTAGATGAAGTGGAAGGTTGAACTTTTGGTGGAGATGTTGGAGGTATATGAATCTATAACGATTTACTCTACTGATTGACTGGTTCAAATGGTATATAAGAAAATGACGGCTCAGGAACCCGTGATTTCTCATAAACTCTTTTCTTATGAACTCCGTCATAGTCTAGGTTTGATTTTGACCTTTTAGGTTTTTCTGGAGTTGTTTGAGGATGAATGTACTACCTAATCAAAAGATAATTGAATTTGAATATCTTTGAGTAGTCAGCTTTTTCTGGATACTTTTGATACATAAGAGACGGGTATTGTTGAACCCCGATCCTTGAGTGGAAATTAGAAATATGAAAATGAAAGTAAATGAGAGCTTTTGTGTATAAATTATGTTATAG
>JAOTIZ010000009.1:24625613-24645462 GCA_027123425.1 Erythroxylum panamense
ATAATATAATAAATAAATAATTATTATTATCATTATTATTACTATTATTGTCATCTTTTTTATTATTAATAATTAATAATTAATTATATTTGCATTATTATAGCAACTGTTAAATTATTATAATTAAATTATTTATTATTATGAAATTTATTGAAGAGAAATTATGAAATTGATTATAATAATTATTAAATTTCTTAATTATATTAATTTCTATTATTATTATGAAATTTGTTATCCTTAGTAATTTTTTTGTCTTTATTATTGACTTTATTATTGTTAATAATTTAATTGTTCAATTAATATTTAATTATTAATAAGAATTTTTCTGACTGGAGTATATATACTTGTAATAATAAATCTTAAACATTTTTTACAAACGGTTTATTATTAATATTAGTACGTATTTAATAAATTATATTAGACAAAAATAAAACTTCAAATAAGATAAATTTCTAATTTTGAATTTTTATATATAAGTTCAAAAAAAATTACTAAATAAAATTAAAAAGAACTTTGTTTAAACCTAATTAAAAACAAAAGTAAAATCACTCAACTTCTCAAGTGCACATAGTCTAATTTTCAATGCCTAATAGTTTGTATAAATGCACCATCGACGAGATTACACTCACCTACTCAATTCCACATAACTTTGCAATTACTTGTATGCGTTGGTAACAAGGGAAAAGATAAAATAAGCTCTCAGGTTTACGTTCAGCGAAAAGTAAAAGGAAGCACTGGCTGGACGTTTTCAAAAAATGTCCAGATTTGCGAGGGCGACAAATCTGGGCTGGAAAAATCTAGTCAGCTCGCGAGGGCGACAGCTCGCCCTCGCGAGGGCTGATATTTATTTATATTAAAAAAAGTAAACTTTTCTTTTAATATTTTTAAATTTATAAATGTTAATTATTGCATTTATGTGATTACTATTAATTTTGTTCTTCATAATAATAAGGAAAAAATTATAGGCTTATTTTTGCTAATTCCTTATAATCGGTTTTAATTTATAAATAATTTAAATAATTATTATTGTAAATTATATTATAATATGTTATGAAAATATTATGTTTCTTTTATCATTATTATTATTTTAAATGTTTTAAAATATGATAAGTGTAATTTTCTTATAATTTGTTATTTTAGAAATTATTGCTGGAATTATTATAAGTTGTGCTAATTTTATATTCCTTATTATTATTCACCATTATATTATTATTAAAATTATAATGGTTATTTAATTATTCTTATTAATTTAACTGTTTAAATTGGGCTTCAATTATTAACTCTCTACTTACTATTATTCTTATTATTAAGAAATTATTTATTTATTAATGATATTAAATAATATGATTAAATCTCCGATTATTATTAATTTTGTTCTTGATAATAATAAAGAAAAAATTATATGCTTATTTATGCTAATTCCTTATAATCAGTTTTAATTTATAAATTATTTACAGAATTATTCTTATTTATTATATTATAACAAATAATAAAAACGTTATGTTTCTTTAATTATTTTAATTATTTTAATTATTTTCAAATATGATAAGAATGATTATTTTAATATGAATGATTAAAGTTTTGATATTTATTAAATTATTTATTTATTAATGATATTAAATAATATCATTAAATTCCTGAAAATTTTAAATTGGGTTCTTAATAAAAATAAGACTCCAACCTGATTTGGTTGGAGTTGCTAACACTTACGTGATAAGAGTAAGTGTTAAAAATGGAAGCTGAAATTCAAAGCCAGCGTTGGATTTCGGCTTGACAACGACTCCTGTGGGTGGGACCCATAGGCGTCTTTAAATTTAAGAAGAGAACTGTCAAATTTTAAGAAGAAAACGACGTCGGTTCTTTGTTAGACAGAATAAGACTGGGTAGGAATAGACAGAGGATCTGCTCTCTCTGTGTAGTGGGAGATGACTCAGGGTGCACAGTGTCACGAGATGGGGATGTAAATTTTGGGCCGGGCCGGCCCTTCTTGATTTTAGCCCAAATTGATCAAGTTACAAGCTAAAATAGTTCAGTCTAAACACTGCTTAGCTCGACCCGTGGTTTGACCGAAATGATAAAAACAATGACATTTGTAAATTTTTTTAAAAAAAATAAGGATAAGTCAGGCCGAGTAGAGTTGGCTCGTAAGCTACCCATCCAGTGGTTCAACAGGGCTGGCCTAGGAACAGTCCGGACCCGACCCGACCTAATGACATTCTTGTATTATACTGCGAGGTGGTGCAACAGTATACTTAAATCAATTACATTAAGGTTTTGATTAAAGTTTAATTAAAACGGTGGTCTCACATTTAATAAAAATTAAAAAATTTCTTTTATTTAATTAACATTGGGATCCTACGAACCTCGGCCCAAAGTTAACGGTCACATAAAACCCGATTCGATTTTCTCCATTCACCTCTTTCCACGTGTGAAATCTGTGGCCGATATTTTGTGACAGTCGGTGACTGGCACATTTCTCATCCTCCTGTTGCACAGGAAAGCAACGTCTACCTAATCAAGTCTCCTTTAGATAAAAAGGTCGGAAGATAAAAAGGTCGGAAGTTGCAAGGAAGAAGCAGTTCAATCTCCGCGTCTGAAATTTTCAAGGAAATTTCCTATCCCTAACGAGTACTCTTCCTGGTACGAATCTGTCAGCACTTCCTTTTTGCTTCAAAACTTTTGTTTTATACCTTTAAATCCGCGAAAAAGCAGATGAATTTGTCGACTGGGTCTTCACGGAGTGAAGATCGAGGACTGTTTTTGGCTCAAATTTTTTCCTTTTTATGTATAATTAAATTAGGCTGAGTTTTTGAGAATTTGCGGGGTTTCGTTTCAAATTTCCCCGTAATCTGATTTTGATACGTGAATTTAACATTTAGGTAGGATTATATCATTCGATTTGCTTTACTTGGTTGTGTTTTGTTTGAATGGATGATGAATTTTAGATCTTTTGAATGCTCTATGGATTAAAGTGGTTTCCTTTAAAAGAAATTTCCAGCTTATCCAGCTTTTTTTTTTCTGGGAAAGCTGTAGATCTTGATGGGTTTTATTTTGTTGATGATTTGCTGGATTTTGTATGTACCATGTACCTAAGCTATTGCTAGTAATTTTATATTGATGCTTAGATATGGGGTTGATGAATTTGTTTTTATGTAATATCTTGTAGTGAATAAACAAAATGAGTCGGCCACAGGGTCCACACCGCCCGTTCTTTCCATTTGGAAACCCTTTGCGGATAATATCACCAAAGAGCTCGCATCTATCTCCTAAGCTTCTCTCGCTATTGCATGCTTTTGAGGAAACTCTGGCTGAGAGGTTGAGAAAGCTTAATCCAGAAAACAAGGATGATGTTCTTACCTTGGCGTGGATGAAATCGGCTATGGCATCACTTTGTGAGACTCACACTGACATAAAAACCCTTATTGTGGACCTTGAGCTTCCTTTGACTGACTGGGATGATAAGTGGATAGACATGTACTTCGACATCAGTGTGAAGTTGCTTGATATATGCATTGCTTTAAGCTCTGAGATCTCGAGACTCAACCAGGGTCATCTCTTGCTTCAGTGTGTTCTGCATAGTTTGGAATCGGATACATCAGAACGATTCGCACGGGCCCGTTCTTCTCTTGATACATGGAGACAGCACATATCTTCGAGAAATCCTAGAGTTAAGAATGTCCATGCCATGTTAGACAATCTCGTGGAGTCAATGGATCTGACAAAGGTTAAGAACTCAGCCAAGGGAAAAGTGTTGATGCGAGCAATGTATGGAGTTAAAGTTGAGACCGTGTTTGTGTGTAGTGTTTTTGCTGCTGCCTTCTCAGGTTCAAAGAAGTCTTTAGATTTGGACATTCCTGATACAGTCTTGTGGTCCCAAGCATATTCTGCTTTGCAAACTAATGTGTACGGGGGAATTAAGGAGTTATCTTCTGATGAAAAATTTATCATGTTGAAGGAATTGGATTCTGTCGATGCCGAGGTGAAGAAGTTGTATCCCATGGTCCAAGACGGAATTGAATCAACTGAAGAGGAAGCATTTAAAAATTCTATTTCAGATTTGAGAAGGGTGTCTGAGGAACTTTCTCAAGGGCTCGATTTTCTAGCCAAGGAAGTGGATGGATTTTTCAAAATAGTTTTAACTGGTCGTGATGCTTTGCTTTGTAAATTGAGAGACTCTGCTAATGTGACTGACCCAATTCTAGGGTGTAACGTAGAAAAGCAGGCTGTGAGATAATATGTTTGAGTTAGTTGTTCATCTGTATACAAATGTTTCAGGAGTAAGATTTTTTCTTACTGATAATATCTTGTGTCTTTTACAGTATTCTGTGTGCTGTGATGCATTTGTTTCGTACAAGTGTAATAGTTCTGTAATCTTGATCAATATAAGAAAGTGTTTTGTCATATTGTTGATTATACTCAGTTTGTTTATGTTTATATCCTTATTGTCATTTATCCCATAGATTCAACATGAAAAGATTTATAGCATTCTCTGTTCTTTAGATTGTGTTGTTAATTGAAACTTTATGTTCATGAACATGTTACTTCGGTTGTTGATCATACTATTGAACGCAGATATTTGACTTTGAGTTTCTTCTCATCGGTTATCGGTAGGTGAACGATTATCCTACTTCTGCGTACTCAAGCTCTCAGGAACAAGAAATTTGGTGTTTGCCAAGATTAGTTAAGGTGAAGACGTTTATGGATTGTTCATTGTGGTTGGATGTCATGTTTCTCCCTGAAACGTACATGGCAAAGTACTATATTTTTCTGGGAAGAAATCTGATCCTAACCTTTTGATGTTGTAGGAGGAAGTTTCTTCTCATCAACTGAGAAATTCACGTGGTAAGCACCATTCAACCACCTTTTCCCTCCACCCCTCCTCATCTCATTAATTGTCTGACCACAAGCTTGTTTCTAGATTCATGCTTTATATCTGTGGATTGTTGACGCAACAAGTATGGCTTTATGAGTTATTTTGAGTTTAGCTTTTCTTGTGGGGGAAGAACTATAACTCCAAGCTTTTCAGACTTTAGTGCATGCACTGAAGTATTTTGAAGTCACACTCCCATATAACTGCACCACCCAACATCAATGAGGTTTGGGATTTTACTCGAATGACAAGTCTTTCTGGTTTCATGTACCACCTTATTGTGACCAGCTTCATGATGGGCGTGAGACACAAGATACCTCCTTTTTGATTCAGATTCTTACCTAAGTTGATGGTGGGTTTGGCACTCATGAGGCTTTCAATGATACTCTTTGGTTAGAGTTTCTACTTCAAAACATAATTAACAATTTGTTTCTTTATAATAGAGTTTATAATTTGTAATTCGGGTGTTTTCAATAGGCCAACTTATGGGCTAAATTAGGCCTAGATCAATTTAAAACCTAACTTTTCTAAACAAAATAATGTCGTTTTGGTTAGAAGAGTTAGATCTGAGGTGGGCTTGAGTCCGGACAATCTAGGCCTGAATTTAACAAAAAAAGTTTTATACTTTTAATATTAAAAAAATATTTTAAAAAATTAGCGAAATCATTGCAAGAAAAGGAAAAATGGATAAAGTAAAATTTGGGTTCTTACACATGGGTGCGAAGTTATAATAATTATTAAATTGTAATTTATTTAAATTGTTCCTCGATTATAATCATTATAATTATTAAAATACCTTTAACTATTACAAGTTCAATATTACTCTCATTTTTTATTATCATAAATTATTCTTTTAGGAATTAAAGTCCAAATTATCTTTAAATTTTTACATTTCTTATTTTACCTTTTAATATAGCTTAAAACTTTCTAAATTATCTTCTTTTCTATCCTCTCTTATTCTCTTACCTCCTCTTTTTCTGTTTTTTCGGTCATCTTTTTTTCATTTATATTTTTTCATTACTTCAAAATTATTGTTCCAAATAATCACCCTATGGTTTCAAATTATAAAGTACTTTAGTTATTAAAAATTACAAGTAAAAGGTATAAAATTGATGCCGAAAAAGTTTTACCTATGTAAAGTTTTATACATACATTCGTATATATATATAGTTAGTTTTGTTAAATTTGAGTTCTCTTTTTCTTTCTTTTTGTGTGCTTTACAACATAGTCCATTCAACATGGACATCCCTAAGTATAATAAGCCAAGCATGGGCTTCGACAAAAGGCCAGTCTGGAGGCTTGATCAAGTTTGAGGTTGTTGGGCCCAAGCCTGAGCTAGACTAGGTGCGAGGCAATCAAGCTCAAGCTTGAGTCCGACTTGACTTTTTCGACTTGATTTTCTTATTTTCTGAAATTAAAAATAGTTAATGACCTGATTTTTCAGCCCAAACTTAACCCGGCGTGAGGCATCTAACCTCGAGCTCGACGTGGCCTTATCCAATTTGATTTTTTATTTTTTTAAATTAAAAATAGAAAACAATATCTTTTTCTTCGAGACCTAATCAACTGAGCTTTGTTCATTAATCTCGAGTTGGACCAGGCCTGGTTAGGCTCACGGCCAAATGTCATTTCTAGCAAACCTTGTTTTAATATTTTAGACCTATCAATTAGCATCATTCAAGTTTTATTGAATTTTATCTGTTAATTCGTCATGACCATCCCTAATTACGGTAATGGATTACCAATCTCTTTATCAATATTAATAAAAATATATTAAAATTTAACATTGGATATTTAGATTAACACAGGCCATTAAAGGCCGAGGTTGACCAAGTCACGAGGATTTGGTACATGAGAAAACCACCCACGTGTTGGCGTACACGTCAGTCATCAAACTGCATTCACAATTCTTATCTAACTAGTCACCAATATCATTATTTAATTCCGCCTTTTAATTTTTTAATTCTAGTATTTAAAATGCAATTTGACTTTTACGTTCAATGGTAGAATTGACTGTAAATGACCTTTTAAAAAGAGTTAAGTCGATTCAAACTAGTTTAAATTATATATTTTAAATAAAGCTTTTAATAAATTATATTACACTTTAACATATTTACGATTGATGAATAATCATCACAGTAGCCTATAGTTAAACGACACGAAATCAAAAATAAATAAAAGGAGAACTTTATGAAAAAGTCGTATATATTCACGAGACGCAAGCTCTTCCAGTTCAAAAGTTCACATTAAGTGTGAAGTGAAAAGAGATGTCAAGTTACTTTACACCTGCCGATGCTTCCCCTCCAATTTAGTCTCTCGCTCTTCAACTTCGACTCAGCTGATCGCCTGTCTGTGTGCGTGTATTCAGAATCTGTTAAGCTTCGAGCGGATAAGTGGATCCGATTTGGATCCAGATATGTCAACGGAGTCGAGCTGCTTTGGCTCGGGGGAGCATCACATCAGAGGCACGCCGACTCACGGCGGCCGTTACGTGCAGTACAATGTGTACGGTAACCTCTTCGAGGTCTCCAGGAAGTACGTGCCTCCTATTCGTCCCGTAGGTCGAGGCGCGAACGGCATCGTTTGGTGAGTTTCTTGCTCTTCGTTACTACGTCTTGTTTTAGCTTCTTTGCCTCTTGTGATGAATATCAAGTTGAGAGAGATTTGGTCTTTGGTTTTGGGGTTCTTGATCTAGAGAGGTGTTGATTATGTGAGCTTCGTTTGATTATGGTCTTAGTTTATGAGGTTGCTTAAGATAATTTAAGAGATTAATCTATAAGGCAAGTCAGTTAAGTATTAATCATATGATCATGGAGGTTGCGGTTATTTGCTTTGGATTTTGCAACAAGTAATTTAACATGTAAGTAACTTCGATATGATTCTGAAGAAAATGGTTTGAGTCGTTTTTGTTTATTCTGTTTTGATGAGAATTCAGATAGCTGTTAGTGATATGGTGTATGTAGTAGTTACAAGTCCCTTGCGTTTCACTAAATATCTGTGTTATCAGTAATGTGAAGGAAGATATGACTTTTGGTTTCCTTCAGTGCCGCCGTGAATTCTGAGACTCGTGAGGAAGTAGCCATTAAGAAGATTGGTAATGCGTTTGACAACCGGATAGATGCTAAAAGGACTTTGAGAGAGATTAAGCTTCTTCGCCACATGGATCATGAGAATGTAAGATTGTTTGCTTTAGCTATTTTTCAGATTTATCAGTGCTCATGGTTGAGAAGTATTACTGACTGCTACAATTCTAAGTTGTTGAAAACTTTCTCGTTTTCTATTGAAATTTGATTATTGAGAAATTGACTATCAACTTTCTGTTGCCGTTACCTTGTTCTTTGTTGAGAGGATTGTGGTTTTCTGACTGATTGTTCTGTTCATTGCAGGTTATTGCTATCAAAGACATCATTCGACCTCCCCAAAAGGAGAATTTTAATGATGTTTATATTGTTTATGAATTAATGGATACTGATCTTCATCAAATAATAAGGTCTAATCAACCATTGACAGATGATCATTGTCGGGTTGGCATCATTGATTTCACACTAAATTTGCTACGTCTTTATTTACTTTGGCGAATCCGTTTTATTTGCTTATTCGACATTCCTCCTGATTTATTCAATCTTTTCGGAGATTGTAGATTATTGTTGGCTGCAAATGCCATGATCCACTATGAAGCTAGAACAGATTCTTTCTTGGGATGATATTATGCCTCTCCATAACTGTCAATATATAATTTTCATCTTGCGAGTTTGAACTGCTGGGTCGGGGATGGGGGTGGGGGGTAGGAGAAGTGTTAACAATGTATTTTAATACAGACCATGGGAATTATTGGGGTCACGATAAGAGTAACATGGTCTGCAGAACAATATGCACAATAATCAATTTCGAATTGTTGTTTTAAAGATGGATACACAGCCTTGTGGTCCGCTATCATGAATTGACCTCAAAAGCTGCTTTTTTCTCGTTTAGGAACTCATGCTGGAAGTCGACCAGAAATGGTCAGGGAAGATTTCTTGATGCTATGACAGTCCCTTTTTACTGCGTACTCACTTTAGCTTTTATTCCTTATAATGAGTCACAATTACCGATAACTGTTGGGACCAGCCATTGTCTAGCCCATTTTTAATACCATGTGCTTCCTTTCTTCAGATTTATCATCCTTTCTCAACTCTGCATGTGAAATTGCATACTACCCACGACATAGAAGTAGATAATGCTTATGTGACTGTACTTTACTGCTGGATTACATGTTTGAACTTTCAGTAAGTAATCTACTTTTTAAAATTTTTGCAGTACTTCCTCTACCAATTTCTGCGAGGACTCAAATATGTACATTCAGCCAATGTTCTGCATCGTGATTTAAAGCCCAGCAATTTACTTTTGAATGCTAATTGTGACCTGAAGATTGCGGACTTTGGCCTCGCAAGAACAACATCTGAAACAGATTTTATGACCGAGTATGTTGTTACTCGTTGGTACCGGGCGCCAGAATTACTTCTCAATTGTTCAGAGTACACTGCAGCCATTGACATATGGTCAGTGGGTTGCATATTCGGTGAAATCATGACGAGACAACCTTTATTTCCTGGAAAAGACTATGTTCATCAGCTGAGACTTATCACGGAGGTATTTTCTTTCTGGCTATTCAGCAAATATTCTCCAAAATAATCATATCCCTTCTATGAATATACAAGATTTTCTTGTTCTTTTGTTTAAAGATACCTATATATGCTGTGGACTTATCACAAAGTTTTTGTTTTTTTCATGTCTCGTTGTTTGAAATTTTGAAGCAGAATGCTTTTGGCCTTTTCTCGTTAAATTTTAAAAATGAAACTTCATCTCTATTTCCCTATCCCTGTTTTTGGTTATTGTGAGTGTCTGGTGGGGACTACATGACCATGGAATCTGTATATGGAATTGGATTATAGCATTGATATCTCAATTGCAATTACCGGAATATTTAGGTAGAAGAGTTTTCTACTGAAAGTTCCATAATGCACCATTTTCATCTTGTCCTTTCGTGATAGATTTTAGGAAAATGAGATTTCACGCCCCCAGTATGACATTAACAATTTTACTTGGAAAATTTACTTTACCGTCATTGCACAAGGCTAATTTGTTTACACATCCGTGAAACTTCTAATACAATTTGATAGTGTTGAAATGTTAAGGCATGCCCTCCCAAGTGGATCATGTTGAATTTGGCCGCTTACGCATTTGTATACTTGAAAAGCTCATAGGTTCTCCAGATGATTCCAGCCTTGGATTCCTACGAAGTAATAATGCTCGAAGATATGTTAGGCAATTTCCACAGTACCCAAGACAAGATTTTGCTGCTAGATTTCCTAACATGTCTTCTGGTGCTGTTGATTTGTTAGACAAGATGCTGGTCTTTGACCCACACAGGCGGATTACCGGTAAACTGAAATTCTACTGAATTTGTATGATTGTTTGATATATTGCTAACTGCGTTAGATTGGAATTTCGTGATGAATATCATCTTTTTGTGGACTTTCTATCAGCTGTGGCATTTTCCATCATTTGCAAGTGGTTAAATTACTGAACAAAATGTGAAACGTTGTCCATACTAAATTGAATTTGGACTTATATATAGAAAAAACTATTTAGTTCATTCTTTTAGTTCCACAAATCATACTAAATTGAATCTGTACTTATATATAGTAAAAACTAAAAAAGTCAAAAAGCTAACGCATCTGGTGCACAAGACTCCTCGCGGGGTTCTTAGGACGATCAATATTTACGTAGTATTCGCTTTGTATTTTTTATATAAGGCTCTTTCTGTGACTTGAACTTTTGACCTTATAGTCGGAAAGGAGCAACCACCCTCATAGTAAAAACTATTTAGTTCAATCTGTTAGTTCCATAAATTATACTAAATTGAATCTGGACTTATTTATAGTAAAAACTTTTTAGTTCAATCTTTTAGTAGCATAAATCTTTTTGTCCAAGTGTCTTGCGGGATAAGGTTTTTGATTATAAACTAGAATCTGATGTTTCCCTGATTTATTTGCAGTTGATGAGGCTCTTTGTCATCCATATTTGGCACCACTTCATGATATCAATGAGGAGCCTGTTTGTCCTCGACCTTTCAGCTTTGATTTTGAACAACCCTCATTTACCGAAGAAAACATCAAGGAACTCATCTGGAGGGAATCTGTAAAATTCTATCCAGATCCTTGAGAATCATCAGATATTGTGTTGGGTACACGTAGGACTAGGAATGTACTCCATGATTCCAATTTAATGTTATTGTATAATCAGTCAGATTCTGCAAGAAATCTGAAGAACAAAAGATCAAAGAGCCCAGTGTCACTAATGTCAGCAGGAGAGCTTCTTTCAGCTGCGATATAAGATCCTTTGTAATATTCAAACATTTCAATATAAGAGTAGTCAGTAGCATTATGCTCAAGGAAAATTGCATTTGCCGGTTGCTGTAATATGTCTGTTCGGCAAGCGCCTGATTCTGCACTTTACTTGAACTCGGATTTCTCCGATGTCCATCCTGTACTGGAGTGGGCAAGGCTGTGGGATCCAATTTTATCAGTTCTCAATTTCTGTAACATATCTGTATGTGAAGAATTTCTTTGATTTAGTAGGTAATAACAGCTCTCGACCACTGACATGGCGAAGCTAAAATCTGTAAATATTGCTTCTGATAAATTGTGTTATTACTAGTCTACTTCCAGTGTCGAGCTTGATTTTAACATTTGGTCCATGGCATTTTGTTTGTTTGTATGGCTGTACCTGAATTCGGAGAGTCGGATCTATCTAATGATCTCGCTCTTTCGATAACACAAATCTCAACTCTATCCATTGTCATTGCGCAGCGGCTTCAGAACTTCTGTGTATACTAGAATCATGGAAATGGAAGCAGATGATACATTGTCTTGCTATTAGTCTGCTCTCAATGTTGAGCGTGAATGTTTCATTTGGGTCTATGGCAATTTGCGTATGACAGAATTCGGAGGGTCGATATATTGGTAGACCTTGCACTTTTGCTAACACAAATCTCATCTCTAACCTTTAATGATTGTGCAGAGGTTTCAGGACTTCTGTGTGTACTCAATCCTGGAAATGGACGCAGAAGAAGATGGACCATGATGTGTTGTTATCAGTAAGATGTGTGACTTAACTGAAGCTAAAATACATTGCTTGTCCAAACTTAGCATATACACTGCTAATAATGGAAGTTATATGATGATTTTCAAGCTTCAGGCCCTATATACTATCAGACTAAGTTATACATCACATATAGCTCTTTCTGTAAGAGCACTTTTGGAGCTTCACTGATTCGATTGGTAAATTATCAGGAGGGAAAGCACAGGCTGTAACCTTCGCAGGCCCTTGATCACGTAACAAATCACAAGCTCGAGGACTCACCTTGCTGGAGATTCCTTCAACATCAGTGCAAGTCCAAGCCAACTTCTTGGCCTTAGGAGCCATTCCAATTGTGACATTGGATATGCAAATTTCCTTAAAAGGGTCACCTGAAATGCCCTCCAGTCTGGCAGCTACGTTGACATCATCAGCAACCATGTCTCTGTAATTGATCCCCTGAATCACAGGTAATGCATGTGGATCGAAGTTTTTATCCGCATGAGAACCATAGTTGCCTGTAATCCAAAATGCCCATTTCATGGTGTGCATGGTCATTCTTCTCACGTATATGTCCTTAACGTACCCTCCTCTGCCTACAGCTGTTTTGATCCTGACACCCGATTCTGTGTTAATGGCTGTGATGTCCTCTGCTCTCACGTCCTCGATCCCACCTGACATTTCGCTTCCTAATGCAATTGTGGCACTTGTTGGAGATATGCATGTTAGACGTCTGATTATCAACTGCTTTGTGGGCATTCCATATGCAATTCCATACTCGTCCCAACCACTCTTCACTGCCACACAGTCGTCTCCAGATACGATGTAACAGTCTTGGATTTTCACGTTTGTGCAAGAATCTGAAACATCCAGAGTAAGTTTAAATTTTAAGAATTCTCAACTTTCTTTTAAGGTATATGCAGATTATGGTGTTGATGGAAGTTGGTTGGAAGGAAAAACATGCCTGGGTTGATGCCATCGGTGTTTGGAGATTTGACAGGAGCAATAATTGTAATTCCTTGCACCAGTATATTGCTGCAACGCCAGAATTTTTAAGGTAAAGAACAACAAAGAGCTTCTAACTTTCTCACCAATTACTTTAACAAATGTACAACAACAAAAATTATGACAAGAAGTTGAGTTAGCTCAAGCTCGTTTGCGTTACTCGACTATGTCTATATAATATACAGAGAAAAATAATATATCATCATCATCATCGACTAAGTCTATAGAAAATACAGAGAAAAATAATATATCATCATCATCATCACCCAATCTAAAATGGAGAGGTTTGATAGTACACAATTTTATATAACACAAGAAGAGGATAAATGTGTGAATTTATGGTTAAAAAAAACAGGGAAAACAGGGGAAATTTCAGGGTTACCTGCTATAAACAGGATGAACATTCCAATTTGGAGAATTCAGGAGAGTCAGATTAGAAATTTGGAGATTGATAGAGTACATGAGCTCGATCAAGTAGGGTCTAGTGTACTTGAGTTTTCCCTTGTGAAAATTCTGCCACCAGAATGAACCCTGACCATCGATTGTGCCATTGTCGCCTGACACAGTTCAGAACAATCTTAACTCAGTAAACTGTCGACCTGACACCCAACATAGATTCACCTGAGCTGAGATGCTTAAAGAGTTTTCTTCAATACCTGTAATAATAACGTCAGTGAGGTTGGTTCCAAATATGAGACTCCCGTACCTTCCGGCAGCCGCATCTCTTCCTCTGCCGTACGACGGCAGGGGTTTCATCACCGGCCACTCTTTAATGTCCTGTTTCAATGCAGTCACTTATCAGGATTTATCAGTTGATACTGACACCCCACTATGATGAATACACACGCAATAAAAAGGCAAAACCTGCGAGGCTAGAAGAACAGCGTCTTTGTCGAGGTATAGAGTGAAGTGACTCGTGAGGCTAAAGCTACCGGTCAGCCATTTTCCGGGAGGAACAAAGAGTTGAGAACCACCGTCTTTGGCATACTGACTCAGCTTATTGATTGCCACCTGAAACGCCTTCGTGTTTGATGTTCTTCCATCTCCAACCCCTCCAAAATCTGTTATGGATGCACTGTGAGCTCTGCAACTTATGGCATTGTACTCGATCGAGTTGGAAACTCTTGCTCTTCTGCACTCAGCTGCTCTTAAGTTTGCTAATGCCACCACAGAAGTTACTATTACAATTACATTTATCACCTGAGGAAAAGGAAAAACACAAATTAGTTTCAGATTACTCGTGTTCTGTATCTAAATTCATGCATTTAAAACCAAATTCCATACAAAGGGTTAGATCAAAACAAGCGTCAAGTAGTAACTTGAAAAGGGTATGAAGTAAATGGAAAGTTCATGAAACTTGAAGCTATGCCTGGAAAATTTTCTGCAGGAAGGAAAAGAGAAGGGTCTAAGTTGGCTTACTTGAACTCTCTTGGGACTAATCCGCAGGGACTCCATTAGAAGTGAAGATAGTGTTGAATATGTTTTGAGTTATTTGTTAAGGATGTATTTATAGAGAGAAAATGCTCAGCCACTATACTGTTTTTCCTCCTTGGAAGCAGATTACAGTTTGATTTAACATCATCTTTAACAATAATGATCTCATCAGAACTTTAGTCACTTGCCATTCATTTCAAAGTTGAACCAATTAGTTCTTTAATCACAGTCACTTTATACAAATTCAATCGTATTAACGGGCTGTTTTTTTCACGAAAGTGTTATATAATAGTCTAACGGACTATTTTTCATATCAAACTTGACTTATTAACTTGAAATTTGCTTAATTCCTTGATTCTGTTCCAATTTTCTGTTTTGTTATCAGTAATATTTGCACTCAAAAGGTGGAATCGCCCACCCTAAGCACTCTCACACCCCGACCCAGTAGAATTGTGAGGGGGTAAATCATAGTTTAATCTCACTTAGGTTATTTGAAAGGTGGCCTTTTTTTCGTTGCGCACAAGGAGCCATCACATTGATGAACTCCCACACTGTTGCTACCGAGACTCAAATCTAAAACTTTACACTCAACTTTCCTTTCTGATAATCAGTTGAGCTATCCAGGCATCAGTAATATTTAATATTAGGTGATTAACTTATGGAGAATTTAGGAAGTACAAAAGCAAAAAGTTAATTTTAACATATTTACTACATAAGATTTTCTGCTTTACAAAGGTTTTATAAGGGTCATAATTTATGCATTCTTCACTTTTCCTTTATATTTATTATATCTTAAATAACATATGAAAACAATTTGCCCTGAAACTATAAAAAGTCATTCCTAGTTTCCTACTGTAGTCTGTTAAAAGAGTTAGAGCACCTTCTTTCTGTTAAGATGTTCCAACATTGTTCACATATTTATATAGACCCTAATTAAATATATAGATAAAATTTAACAAAATTAGGTAGAAATTAGTTAAAAGGAACAAAGAATTTAATCCTCCCTTAAAGAACTCGTACCTTTTTCTTTTTTGAAAAATAAAGAACCCATACCCCGTTGTGTCCACTTTCTACGGCAATCATGTCTATCCACTAACTATACTTTTTCACCATTTCACTAGACTTAGATTTTTTTAAATTTTTTATTTAAATAAAAATTTTATCATTTTTATATTAATAAAATATTACTTATTATATTCTAAATAATATATAAAAATAATAAATTACATAAAACTTTAATTAAAAAAATTTTAAAATCATCTTTAAAATTATTAAATATTTAAAAGATTTAAATTACTCAGGGTTTTTTTTTGTTGAAAAAGAATTACTCAGGGTTATATATTTATATATATATCATGTAATTTCAACTTGACATGCCTGAATTAGTGGCGTCTTTCAGTTTCTAAAAAGGAAGACCAGGAGAATATTAAATACTAGAGACCCTGTGGCCGTAATTTTGGCAGAGAGTAGCTGAGCTAAGTGCCTACAAGGACAGCAGAAGTCAAGCACAGAATAGTAACTTAGTTGGTTGATGTGGACTCACCTTTACCTCGTAACTCGAGTTCGGTTTAAAATTTAATGAATTCGGGTTAAAAATTTTAAATTTAGATTTAAATACGATCAAAAAGTAATGTTGTTTTAGATAAAATTGGATTGTTTAAGTATTTAAAATCGAATCTCAAATGAATATTTTAAATTAATTTTAGCTTATAATTTGATTAATCGAGTCTACTTTAAAATTTAGTGAGTTCAAAGTGTATTATTCAAATTTAAGTTTAAACTCAATCAAGCCACTTAAAATAATGTTATTTTAGATTATAACGAATTATTCGAATATTTTAAATCAAATACGAGACAAATCTCTTAAATTTAATCTTGAGCTATAATTCAATCAATCGAGTTTGATTTGAAGTTTAGTGAATTCGAGCCACATAATCCAAACTTAGATTTAAACCTAATCGAACCATTTAAAATAATGTTAATTTAAACAAACTTAGGTTATTGGGATTTTTTTAAATTAGATCTAAGAAAGAACTCATAAATCTATTCTTAACTTACCATACAATCAATCGAGTTCCATTCAAAGCTTATCAAGCTGCTTAAAAAAAAGTTATTTTGAATGGTATCATTTGGATACTTTAAACAGGACATCATATTAATTTCTTAAATTTAATTTTTGATCGACCTAAATTAACTTGTTTAATTTTTACTTGACTTAAATTAACTCGTTCTTTTTATAATTGTTAGGCTTCAGGTTAGGTCAAACTTAGGGGATGCTTATTTGAGGGGATGGAAAAATAGGTATAGGTATGAAATAAAAATTGATGTTTGGTATAAACCTATTATTGAAGATCTAAGAGTTTCATTCTTTGGTTTTGAGCAATCCTCCATTCCTCTCATAATTTAGAGGAATTGGAATTTAGAGGAATTGGAGGAATGAGAGTAAAGCTTTAATTTCAATAATCAAATTTATAATGAAATTAATTAAATAATTAATTAACTTATAATTAATTAAAATATTACAATTAATTAATTAATTAGTATATAATTATTTATTAATTAAAATATTATAATTAATTAATTAATTACAATATAATTAATTAAATATACTATTATTTATTTAATTACATTATATTTAATTAAAATAGTATTATTAATCAATTAATTGCAATATAATTAATTACAATATAATTAATTAATTACAATTTTTTTACAAACCAACCACTATCAATAGTAACGGTAATCATTCCTTCCTCTTAGATAATCATCATAATTTTAATGATAGTATTAATTTTCATTCCTTATTATATTTATTCTCATTCCTATTACCATTATCTCCTGCTAACCAACCGTGCCGCTTAAACAATCAAAATCAAAGTTCTTACTTGATACTCGATTTTTTAAAAAATTAGGTCTAAATTTTGGTCAAATTAAGTCAAATTTATTAATTTTAAGTTAAATCGGACTCGAGCTAATTACCCATATTAAACTTAAACCCATTTCATTAATTTTGGACCGAGTCGTCTTGGTGGGGTAGGGTCCTAATCAACTTCTTCACTTTATTGGGAAAGACATCATTGATCAAGTATATGAACCTCTCGTGACCGTCGCATTCCAGTTTTACACCGCCCCACAATTGCCGACGCACTTCACGGGTGTGATTAAAAATGGAGTCCTAAAAGTGTAATTTTTCGCCATTCAAAGGGTCCTTCCATGACCATCCAAATGAATCATTCAACTTGCACGCGAACCCTCTTTAACTTCCAAACCAACTTTTCAACAACTCTAACGACTCACGCGCAGGTATTCCGGAATTACATTTTCTTAATTTTACGTATTTTATTAAATTTTATCCACACACTTATATAAATTTACATCAATATATAAACAAAATTAAATAGTATATGACTGAAATACTCTAACAAGAATAGAATGCTCCAATCCAACTTTTCCTTCAAACTCTTGACAATATTAATAACCAACCATATCCAACCGAGTCAATAAGAAAAATTTTAAATTAAATAATTTAGTTTAATTTTTAAATTTTTAGTTGGATTTATTATAATAATTTTTATTGTTAAATTTTGATTAATTTATTAATTAATTAGTTATTTTTAATAAATCCTATTAAATCTTATATTTTCTATGAATAAGGGCATCCTCTTTTATTTATATTTTAATTTCTTTAATTTATCGTTTAAATTTTTTAAACTTTAAACCACTTGTCTTATCGATTTAATTTCTGTATCAATTTTTAAAACATTGGTGGTTACAGTAAGTCTTCGTGATGATAGTTTAAACTACATGGTTATTAAATTATTTGATATAACACAAATTTTATTGATGATTAATAAGGAATTGTAAAATGAGAAGCATTACAAAGATATACATATTTTAATATCTATTTTTATTTGATTAAATAGTTAGGAATTTTAAATAAACTGTTGAACTTTTAAATAATTTATAAAAAAATTTAATCGTCTTTTATAAGAATTTATGGACATATTTTTTTAAACAAATTGAAAATAGATATATGCATAAAACTTATTTAAACAAAAATATAATAACTATGTATATTAATTTTATTGAGTCACTTTATTACACAAATACAATAAGTATTCATCTTATTTTAATAAAATATTATTTATTTTACTATGATTAAGTTTATCTAATTAGATTATTTTATCATCATTATATTTAATCGAAATTTAATTTTTTAGTCTTTAACTATTCAATAAAGAAAAATTCCATCATAGTTACAAGTAGAAGTGACAATTAATAGAATCGAACTTGGATACGAGTTTTATAGATAGGTCAAGACTTGATCCGAAACTTAATTAACTCTAAATTAAATCCCACATTGATTAAAGAGGAGAACGAAGTTCGTCTTATAAAAATATGGATAGTTCTTCCTTGTAAACATGTTTTTTTGGATGTAAGAAAAATAAAATTGTGAAGGTCTTGATTTGATGGGTAATTCAAAGCCAATAATATCTGTAAATGGATGGTTTGGACTGTTATAAAATTTCTTAAAAAGCTCGAAGTAAATAGGACTTGAGTGACCCGAAACTTTATAGACTCAATTAAATAGAATTAATTTCAATTAAATGTATTTTAAATTTTAATTTTTTTAATCGAAATGAAAGTTGTAGGTTAAAATTAGATAGGATGGGACAGATAACGGAAGCTTAAACATTGAAATTCCGAATGGACCACAAAATTGTCTATGTGGTCGGAAGTTGGTCGTTGAAGATACACTTTGAATTATTGGATTCCAACTACCATGCTTCGTCCTATTTACTACTTTATAAAAAGCTTTTTCCCTTATCTTAATGTTGCTTTTACTTGAAGTAATGTTAGTTATAATGAAACAGTGACTTCATTTATCAATATTTTAAAAACGTAAACGGGTAAGATAAGATAAGACAAAATTTAGAGTTTAAATAGTTTAACAAATATTATATTATTATAAAATAGTTAAAATTTGAATAAAATTAAAATTTTAAATGTGATTAAAATAGATTATTTTTATTTATTGAAGAATTTGAAGTCTAATTGAAAAAAGAGATTATTAAATTAAAATTAATTAATATATTTTGGTTTGTATTAACTTATTAATTTACAAATATTGACTGATTAATTAATAAACTGATCATTTTTTGACAATAAGAGTTATTAAAGTAAAATGAACTGAAAAGTTAAAAACTAAACTGAAAACTTGAACTTTTCATAATTTTTACAATTGAATTAGTCAAACCATTCATTATCATTTATTATCATTAATTTTACTTAAATTAGTCTAACATAATAATAACTAATTAAAATTAAATAATAATATTTTTTTAGGGAAAACCACCGTATCCATTAAACTAATAAAAATCCGAAATACATAACGGAGGAGAGTTGGTAAACATACTAGAA
>JAOTIZ010000009.1:24661397-24678189 GCA_027123425.1 Erythroxylum panamense
TTCGGGAATGTCCCGGGACTCAAAAATTTTAATTCCGCACTGTGGGCATGTGATGCCTACCCCGGGATTTTCCTACACAAACATGGAGTTGTAGGGCAAGAAAATGGTCCGTTTGCCAATTATTTGGAACCAGTTGGAATAATGACTCAGTTCACTATGCTAGATAGTCCTGAGAAAAATGGTATGGCCGAAAGACGCACTCTAAAGGACATGATAAGATCAATGCAGAGCAGGACTAACCTACCCAAATACCTTTGGGCCGAAACCATCAAGACGACATTATATATCTTGAATGGAGTCCCAAGTTAGTCAATATCCAAGAAACCTTTTAAACTCTGGAAAGGATGGAAGCCAAGCCTTGCGACATTCGTGTATGGGACTGCCTTGCTAAGATAAGGTTATATAATCCTTATGAGAGCAAATTGCAACCTCGTTCCACTCGTTGCTATTTAGTAGGTTATCCCAACCACTCTAAGGGCTACAGATTTTACTATAGAGAAGGAGGGGCTAGAATAGTAGAATCACAGACATCTAAGTTTTTGGAATACGATGTCCATGATGAGGGAGGATCTTCACATCCTCCAGGAGATAGCAAGATGGATATTGCGATTGTTTCGTATCCGCTTCTCATATAGTCATGTCCCGTGGATGTAGGTCCAAGTACCATGCCTATGCAGGCACAGAAACCTATACCTGTTCATGAAGATGTTTATGAGGTACAAGAACTTATATAGTTACGTAGATCCATCAGAGAGAAACGATCTGCTATCTCACCATATTACATAGTCTATTTGGGTGAGCAAGACTATAACATGTTGTGGACCACCCACTTACTTTTATAAAAGCCATTTCTAGACTCCATGCGGATATGTGGTGGGAAGCGATGAAGGATGAGATGCAATCTATGAGGTATAATAAGGTATGGTAGTTTATTGATTTACCTCAACATTACAGGCCTGTCAGTTGCATGTAGCTATTTAAGACCAGGAAGGACACATAGGGTCAAGTTGAGCAGTTTAAGGCACGTTTGGTTGTCAAGGGATTCACTTAGAAAAAAAGATTTGAATTCAATGTCAACTTCTCTCCTGTATCTTCGAACGATGCACTTAGAGTGATTATGACAATAGTAGCTTATTATGACATGGAGCTACATCAGTTATTATGACGTTATGATTATTTATTAATATAGATGATCATCTTTTGATCCTCAGTAATAACTTTTCTTGTGTATAGTCATAATACATATGAAAGCCTTAAGATTTGTGTTGATCTTAAGCATTTTAAAGGTCAATGGGCATATATAAAGATTGTCCTTGAGTCTATGTCATTTTGACACAGACAGTTAGTACGGATATCCATAAATTTAATATGACATAGGACGATATAAGTTTTCAATCCTATAAAGGTTCTCTAATGCAGTTTAGCATTCAGCTAGAGAACATAAAGGTTTTCTCTAATGATGTTTAGCATTCAGTGAGAGAAAACAAGTTTTCTTTAATGCTGTTTAGCATTCGGTAAGAGAAAACAGGATTTCTTTGCTGCAGTTTAACGTTAAGTTGAAGAAATCGAGACCTACAAGCGAAGATGATACGTTTTAGATCATACAAATATCATCCCAGTTTGTCACACTCCATTTTGCCATTCATGTTAGTGAGCTATATGATATTCGAGATTATATTGGACCTGTGTTGCACATGACACATATGTTTGATATTTTTCAGTATCGAAAGCCTTGCAGGACAAAATGTTGAACTTTCATTACTTTTGGATTAAATGCTTTTAATTTTTAAATTTTAGTACCAATTGAGTAGTGTGACTTAACTGATTTTTAAAACTTTTTTAAACTTGAGTGAAAACTGTAATTAATACTTGTCCAAATGAGAGAATATTAGACAATTTTGTCAATCCTCATAAATTTGGACAACTATTAATTGTTTTTTAATTTTCAATAACTTATCGATTAAGTTACGTAATTTGATTCAGAAAAAGATAATAAAGTGACCCAATAAATGATCTAAATTAATTGGTCAAAATTTGGGAGAAAAATGGTTCCCGATTAGTGTGGACCAGACCCATATCGAACTTGTGATTGGGAAGCCCGATATAGAAGCTATATATAAAGGTTAAAATCTCCTATAGTTGCTCATATAATTTGTAAGCATACGAATCCTCTAACCCGTTAAAAGTGCTTACGTCTTGAAAAACTATAGAAAGACATTAACCGCTTATCCGTGAACATTTTTCGTGAAGGTCCCAAGAGATTGGAGCTCATTTTGGCCTCAGAAATTGCTTTGGAAATCAGATGGAACCAAAATCAGGTATTCTGCATTTTCTTCATTTTAAACCTTTCATAAACGATTCAAGACAAGTAATAAGGTTTATCCTACGTAACATACTATGGTCACCTGGTCGCTTACCTGGTTGACACCGGTCTAAAATAATATCACAACATGCACCTCATACAACAACATATTTACGTACGACACATGCATATTAACCATGTTATATATATAGCAACGGAAGTATAACCGAAATAAAATACCTCCAACCATTGCTCCACCGATGATCCTCAACGTCTCTGATATTTTGAACCTTCTATCCTCTTGGTCTTTCACTTAGCGATGGCGTCAATATCGTGAGTGTAAGGATAGGAACCCAAAATCGACTTGTAAACAATTTCAACACCTCTGCCCATCACAGAGGAGGAAACTCATAAAGCATAGGCGATAACGTGTGCGTGGTGAGGAGGGTTAAGCATTAAATGGACCAGACACTCAACAATAAGAAGAGTAGGTAGATTTAAAAATCTTACATTATACCACTTGGTCCATTTAACCCAACACCAAACATAACAAGAAATCAAATATATGAATCATGGTGATAGGTCCTTTTATAGTGAGTATTATCTTGCATGTATTACATATATAAAATTTCTTATTACTATCCCTTAAACTTAATGAATAAACCATATGTTTATTCTAGGTCCAAATTAAATGACATTTCTCAAAACCAATCAAAATATGTGTGCACAAAACATATGAGAAAATATCAAATTAAATAACAATTTCATTGAAGCAACAAAAGTACAACAAAAAATCACATTATGGAATCAAGTCCCATTTGCACAACATGATCCTTAAACTGCTTAGGTGGCATACCTTTAATTAAAGGATTCGCAATCATCAAATCAGTGCTGATGTGCTCTACGATAACTTTCCTTTCCTTAACACATTCTCTTATGCTAAATAGTTAATGTTGATGTGTTTACTTCGACTTTTACTTTTGTTATTTTAGCCATAAAGACCACAACTGAGTTGTCGCAGTACAACCTTAATGGTTTAAAAATTGAATCAACAACTCTAAGTCCAGATATGAAACTCTTCAATCATACACCATGCGAAGTGGCCTCAAAATATGATATGAGCTCAGCCTCCATAGTGGAAGTAGCAATCAAGGTTTGCTTGGCATTTCTCCAAGATATAGCTCCACTAGCTATCATAAAAATATAACTAAATGTTGATTTCCTTGAATCATGCAGCCAGTAAAGTCTGAATCGGAGTATCCAACTACTTCCAGGTTCTCAGCTCGCCTCTACATAAGCATGTTGTCTTTTGTGCCCTGAAGATATCTCATAACCTTCTTTGTAGCTTTCCACTGGTCAACACCTGGATTACTCTGATATTTACCTAACATTCCAATAGCATATGCGATGTCAGGTTCAGTGCAGGCCTGAGCATACATAAGGCTTCCAATAGCTGAAGCATATGGAATGTTCTTCACGTGTTTCTGCCTAAAATCATTATTTGGGCATTGATTCAAACTAAATCTAGCACCCTTCACTATGGGTGCTACACTTGGTGCACAATCTTTTATCGAAAATCTCTCTAAAACTTTGTTGATATAGGTTTCCTGAGACAAACCTAAAATGCCTCAAGATCTTTCTCTATGGATCTTGATGCTAATGGCATAAGATGCATCACTCATATCTTTCATATCAAATTTTTTTGAGAGAAATTATTTCACCTCATATAGCAACCCTTATCATTAGTCGCAAGTAAAATGTCATCCAAATATAACACAAGAAAACAAGTCTTACTCCCACTGAACTTCTAGTATAAACATTAGTCAATTATATTCTCTTCAAAACTGAATGAAGTGATAAACTCATGGAATTTTAAATACCACTTTCGGGAGGCTTTTTTTAATCCATATATGGATTTATTAAGCTTACAGACTAAATGCTCACCATCACTAGAGGAGAATCCTTTAGGTTATTTCATGTAAACCTCTTCCTCTAGTTCACCATCGAGGAACGTTGTTTTTACATCATTTGATGTAACTCAAGGTCAAAATAAGCTACTAATGCCATGATTACATGAAGATAATCTTTCTTAAATACAGGAGAAAAAGTCTCCGTGTAGTCGATTCCTTCCTTCTGGGTGAACCATTTAGCAACAAGTCTTGCTTTATGTCTCTCAATGTTACCTCGTTACTCTTTATTTGTATTAAATACCTATTTACATCCAATGATTTTCTTACTATTTGGAAACTCAATGAGATCCCAGACTTGGTTAAATGCCATAGAATCCATCTCATCCTTCATAGCATTGTACCACAAGTCTGATTCCTTAGAACTCATAGCCTGCAACAACATTTCATGATCATTTTTGACTCCAATGTTGTAATCTGACTCATGTAGATACACTATATAATCACTAGGTGTTGCTGACCTTCTAACCCTAGTACGTCTCCTCAATGTTGTATCATCATCCTCACAAAGAACTTGTTGCTCAACCTGTTGTTCAACTAGTTGCTCAATAATTTCTGGTTATTCCTAATTTACAACTTGATCTACTGGATTGGTATTAACAGCTTATGAAACTTCAGCAACTGGTTGTCCAACACCCGTTTCAACTTAAGAGGTGTGAATGACAATCAATCTATCACTTGAACCAGAGGGTTGAGCTTCATAATATCCCTTTTCAAAAACCATGTCTTGAAAATGACCACTCTCACGTATCAAGTCATTCTCAAGAAATTTTGCATTTCTTGATTCCACATTTCTAGTGTTGTCAGATGGATAATAGAATCTATACCCCTTAGACCTTTCAGCATATCCATTGAAATACCCACTAATGGTCCTTGAGTCTAGCTTATTCTTCTGTGGATTGTAAATTCTCACTTCAGACGGGTATCCCCAAATGCGTATATGCCTCAAACTCGATTTTCAGCTCTTAAATAACTTAAAAGTTGTCTCTGAGACAGCCTTAGTTAGAACCCAGTTTAATAAATATATAGCCGTCTTTAGAGCTTCAGTCCACAGGAATTGAGGAAGTTTTGTGTTACTCCTCATACTTCTTACCATGTCCTTTAAGGTTCAATTTCTTCTTTCTGTCACACCATTCTGATATGGAGAACCAGGCATAGTATATTGGGCAACAATCCCATATTCCTGAAGAAATTTTGCAAAAGGATCAAGTGCTTGTCCACTTTCAGTGTATCTACCACAGTACTCTCCACCTTTATCTGACCTCATGATTTTAATCAGTTTTCTAAATTGATTCTCCACTTCAGCCTTAAACTTTTTAAAGGCATCCAAAGCTTCGTCCTTAGAATGAAGTAAGTAGATATACATATGCACGAATAGTCATCTATGAAGGTGATAAAGTATTTCAGACTATTTGCGTCCATATCTGGACAACAAATATCTTTATGTATGATTTATAATAGGTTTGTACTCCTCTTAGCACCCCTTTTAGACTTGTTAGTTTGCTTTCCTTTAATGCAATCCACGCAAATCTCAAAGTTAGCAAAATCTAAAGTACTAAGTACCCCTTCATTTACTAATCTCTTAATTCTCTTAGTGGAGATGTGTCCTAATCTACGGTGCCATAATATAGAGGATTCTTCATTCACAGCACATCATTTCAATCCAGCAGTGACATGCATCGAATTATAAGCATCATCATTTTGTAATTGAATGGAATAAAGTCCATCAGATATTGTACCATAACCAATATTTTAGATCCATTACATAAACTAAAACCAGAATCTGAAAAGCTAAAGGAAAAACCAAAAGGTACAAGTCTTGATCCAGAAATCAAAATTTTAGAGAAATTTGGAACATAAAAGGTCTTTTCCAAGCACAAAATAAAGCCACTGCTCAAAACCAACTGCAAGTGCCAATAACTTCCACATGTGAACTTGTCTTGCTTCATGAATAGATGAATTGTTCACTTCCTACCAGCTTCCTTAGGTTTTACATAGCCTACAAGGTATTTGAAACATGGATTGTAGAACCAAAGTCAATCCACCATGTGTTATGATTAACATTAACCATGTTAGATTCATAACAAACAAATGAAATTTGAGTACCTTTCTTTTCGAGCCAGTTCTTAAATATAGCACAGTCTTTTTTCATGTGTCCCTTCTTCTTGTATAAGAAATACTTAGACAGTTTCTTTATATCAGACTGAGGAGACATTTTGCCCTTTCCTTTGTTTTTGACATCATCCTGTCTCTTCTTTCCTGAAACGGTAAAATTCACCCTTTCACGCTCTTCCATCAACAACTTCTCCTCTTCTTACACACACATGGTCAACAGCTCAATGATCGACCACTTGTCCTCATGTGTGTTACAAGAGATTTTGAAAGGACCATATTGTTGGGGCAGAGTGCACAGCATGTAATGCACTAAGAAAGATTTCGATATAGTAACCTCCAACACTTTCAACTGAGCCACTATGTCTCTTGTACGCATGATATGATCACGTACGCCCTTATTCTAGTGAGCCTCAAGGATGACAACTGATAATCAAGGTGCTGGCAATGGCTTTATTAGATGTAGCGAATTGCTCATCAATGGCTTTCAATGGATCCCTGACATTATTATGCTGTTTGACAGAACTACGAATACCAGCAGATATCTTGATCTTTATGAACATTACGAAGAGGCGATTAGATCTCTCCCATTATTCATAAAGAGCAATAGCATCTGGAGTACTGGTCTCAGTCATGCTTAGTGGTTCGTCCTTCCTAATAGCATAGTTTATATCCATCCAGTTCAAATGAAGTAGAATCCTCTCCTTCTAGACCTTATAGTTGTCACCTCTCAATTCGGGAATATCACACTTAATATCAGAAATATTCACAATCTGAGTAACTGCAAATTAAGAAATAAAAAATATATGATTGTTATATATAATTCAAGGCCAATAATAATTCATGGTTTACTAATGTAAATCATGCATTTAACAAATGAATCTAATGACATAAGACTTGCTTGTGGGCTAAAGTTCTACTCAATTAGATTCATCCAAAACTTTATGACAAAACTATTGAATTATGTTCCTTTTCTTAATTCCTGTAGGTAGATTAAGAAATATAATTTGATATTTCATCCTAATTAATCATACAAATATAACAAAATTCCTGTGGGTAGATTTTATCATATCACGTATGAGTAATTACAATTAATGTTTTAATTTGATCTTAAAACTAAGTGTATAATTGTAATTAATTTGAGATGCTGTGACTATTTCTAATTAATTAAAATCATATTAATCAATCACATCATCTTAAGCTTAAATAAAGCCTAAACATTTGCATCAATTAATAAATAATGCAAATAAATCAAATAATAATGCAAAAATTATTAAATCTAATTTTGCATGTATAATGATCATAAATTTATACACACAATTTTCATTTAATCACAAGTAATTTGTGCAAATAATTAAACAACTATTACTATTATGTCAAAATTCAATTCCAATATATGATATACATAATTAAAAATTAATATTTTCATAAAATATTAATACCCAAATGATTTTATATTTAAAAACCGACAGAGCCCGAACGCACCAAGCGCGCAGAAGACGCCAGAAGATGGATAAGGGTCGTTGATCAGATGACGACGACTAAGCAACGTGCACGAGATGTTAAAAACTGACCATGTGACACTGCATGGATAGCAATGTCCGAAGCCATCATCGTCGTCCCTCCTCTCTCCACAGTCAAAACATGACTCTCACGTCCATCATGTACAAAAATGTCGAAATATTGAACAACTCCAAGCTCATCTCTTACGGACGAAAAACAACAAGAACAAAGCAAAATAGAGACATTTTTTCCAACGGTCTATAAGCAAGATAGAGGCAACAATGAAGCTCTAATAACAAATGAAATAATATCACAGCATGCATCTCATACAACAACATATTTACGTAAGACACATGCATATTAACCATGTTATATACATAGCAATGGAAGCACAATCGAAATAAAATACCTCCAACCATTGCTCCACCGATAATCCTCAACATCTCTGATATTTTGAATCTTCTATCCTTTTGGTCTTTCATGTAGCGATGGTGTTAATATCGTGAGTCTAAGGATAGGGACCCAAAACTGACTTTTAAATCATTTCAACACCTCTGTCCATCATAAAGGAGGAAATTCACAAAACATGGTCGATAACATGTGGAGCAATGGCTACACAGCTACACACTACGCCTCTGACTAGAAACATCAATTATATCTTTAAGCAGTAGGGTGAGACAACCGGACAGAGTCGTCGAAAGGAACAAAATACCAATCTGATGGAGGCTGGTAGATTTAGCCAACAAGTCTGCACATTGATTCCCTTTGCGAGAGACATGTCGCAACTTCACTACCCAATCATGAGTCAATAGTAGCTTGATAGCCTGAGCCAAGGAGCAATGCATCCTACTCCTCCCTATCAAGTCTGATAAAATATTGATGACAATTAAAGAGTCTGAGTTAATTCCACACGGCGATATCCTAAGTCCCAAGCCAAGAGAAGACCCGAGTAAACACCACATGACTCTGCCTCAAAGGGAGGACAAGAGCCTATATTGTGGACAAAACCCCCTAACCAAGCACTAGTATTATCTCTTATAACCCCAGCAGCAGTAGCTTGTTGCCCAGATCTATTAGAAAAGCCATGGGTGCTAAGCTTTACCCACCTTTCACTTGGAGAGGACCAGTCAGTATATCGTTGGGAGTGCAAAGTAGTCAGATTCAACGCACGGTTTTGCACCTCTCTAGCTAAAGTAAATTGAGCAACATAATCTTGAATGATGTTAAGTCCATTATTTGGCCATAAAAATTATTTTTCAAACAAACATTTATTACGCCATAGTCATATAAGCCAACATTTTGTTCCAAAAATAAGGGACCAATCGTAGCCATAGACTCGGGCACGACGTTGTAGGTTCCTTTGCATCCAACCATGTCTATCTAGCTGGAAAAAGTCCCCTTAGAGAACATATAAGGGAAAGGCAACCCAAATATCCCGTACTCATCCACAATCTCGAATCACATATAAGGAAGATTCCTCCATACCACAACATTTGCACGCCCTATCAGTAGATAGATGACGTAGAACTCGCTGCTGATTAGTGAGTAAATGATCTCACCCTAGCAACCATAAAAAGGATCTAATCCATTGAGGACCGGGCTATCTCCAAACAAAGTCCCAATACCCACCGGTATCATATTGACCCAAAACTTTGATCAACGTATAAGCTGAAGCAATGGTGAAAACACAATCAGAAGAAGCTTTCCATCTTTAAATGAACCACACACTCAACAGTAAGAAGAGTAAGTAGATTTAAAAATCTTACTCGGTCTGGCTCTTCTTCGCCGCTATTCCTTATCTCTATTACTCCCTACACCCTTCTTTCAATCCAATTTCCCTCTTCACCAGACCATCATTCTTCAACAATTGCTTGCTATTTCCACGTCAAATCACTCGCTCACTCCGTCTTTGCCAATCCCTGAAGCTACAAAGCTTAATCACATTGTTTTTGGGATTGCTTCCAGGTCTGAGCTATGGCACCATAGGAAAAACTACGTCAAGCTATGGTGGAAACCATAGAAGATATGTGGCGTAGTGTGGTTGGACAAGCCAGTGAAGAAGGAAACAGACGACCATCTCTTGCCGTCGATGAAAATATCTAATGTTAACGTATCAGAGTTCGAGTATCGCAACCCAAAAGGTGACAGGTCTACGATACGTTTAACGAGGATAGTTTCAGAGACGTTGAAGCTACAAAGCACGAAGGGCGTGAGGTGGTTTGTGATGGGAGATGATGATACGTTCTTTGTTCCAGACAACCTACTCAGGGTTCTCTCTAAGTATGATCATGGTCAGTATTATTATATAGGAAGTGTATTAGAGAGTCACTTGCAGAACATCCGATTGTCTTATCAAATGGCCTATAGAGGTGTTGGTTTTGCCATTAGTTACCCATTAGCTCAAGCACTTGTCGAGATGCAGGATAGGTGCATCAAGAGATATCCATCTTTGTACGGTTCTGATGATCGGATTCACGCTTGCATGTCTAAGCTCGATGTCCCTCTTACCAAAGAACTTGGATTTCACTAGGTTCATTGTTTCGTCCCTCATCTTGAACTTTACATGATACTCTTCTTTTTCCTACTATGATCCTGATTGCTGATGAGATATTATCGATTTCTTTTGATCTTCTTATCAGTTTAATGTGTATGGAAATGTGTTCGGGATTCTCACAGCACATCCTGTGGCACCTTTGGTCTCAATGCATCATTTAGGTATCATTGATCCTATCTTTCCTTAACTGAACAGAATCACTGCTCTTTAGAAGCTATCAGACCCAATCAGACTAGACTGCTGCGCTTATCCAACAATTCATTTGCTACGATAGAATCAATAAACGGATGGTATCTGTATCTTGGGGCTATCCAGTTCAAACCTGAACCAGTTCAAATCTTTCAGGATATCCTGAAGCCTCGAGACATTGAAATACCATTAAGGATATAATAGTAAACTAATCAAATTTAACATGCTTGAATAAGATTTGCAGTTAGTGTAAGAAGGAATGTCTATTCTATGCGCACTTGCAAAAGGGTTATAAAATAGAAAATAAACAAAATCCCGAATGGTTAAAGGCAAACTTCATGTTCAAAAGAATTTGCAGTTTGTAACTTTTTTGTTGCTACAGCTCATATCTCCCTATGATAAATGGTGTTTGAGGAGACTTAACACAATCTAAGATAAGAACGTATATAATTCCACGAAAAGAGACAAAGCCTACTCAATTCATTGTCCATACTTTCATTATATCTTGTTGCAGGATCTCAGAGCTTATTCTGGAAAATTTCTCCATCTCTCAGTCTCCTTTTCCGTTCGTGAAAATGAATCCTGCTATGATAGTTGATGCTGCTGTCTAAATGTCTTTCACTACCGGTATCTTCAATGTCCACTTTTAAACAAAGGAAGAAGAAGGAAGATGAATATATGGACAACAGGTTATAGGTTGGTGCAAACCTCCTCCCTGCAAGTTAAAATTCAATACAGATGGAGCGTGCAATAGATCGTCCTCTCTGGCTACAACAGGTGGCCTTCTACGTGATAGTTCAGGAGCTTGGCTTGGAGGATTTGTGTCAAATATTGGACGGTGTTCTGCTATCTCTGCTGAACTCTGGGGAGTACCATCTGGGCTCAAGTTTACATGGAATCTGGGATATTGTCATATTGAATTAGAAGTGGATTTGCTAGCAGTGATTAATATTTTGTCATCCTTATCTACACACTCAATGTCCTTTGATCCCCTTGTCCTAAGTATCAATGAGTTATTTACTCGGAACTGGATAGTTCTACCTCGACACATTTATAGGGAGGGTAATCGATGTATCGATTGGCTTGCCAATTTTGCAAAACAGTTTGAGTTAGGGATCACTTCTTTGAAAAATACACCTATCAGGTGCCTCTCAATCCTCTTAGAGGATATGTCAGGGATTTGTTTCCCATAACTAGTAATGTAATTTGTATCGGCTTTTCTTTCCTTTTCATGTAAAAAAATGTTTCAAAAGTTAGATATTAAAAAAAATCTCAAATTTTATTTAATTTTTTAATTATAATTTGAACTTATGAAATAGAAATTATATATTTTTTATTTTTTATTTTAATCCAACGTCAGTATTTTATTAAGTTTGTTAACGTGTTCTAGAAATGCCGAATACTTATACATGTCAGACTAAATTAATATGATTAATGAAGATTAACAAAACTACGTTGTTTAATAACATACCTAAAACTATGTCATTTTTAGGAATGAAATCCTTAAATCAAAGAGGCAACCCTTTGGTCTTGCATAGCCCTTCGTTCCCACTTCGCACCAAGCTACTCCATTCGCTTTCGCATTGCACCAAGCTCCTCAGTTCATTCTCACATCGGAATGCACGAAGCTTAATTTGTTCTCGCATCACAACGACTTCTCTTTGATTTAGCAATTTCATTCAAAAAAATGACGTAGTTCTAGTTATGTTGTTAAATAACATTGTTTTGTTAATATTCATTGGTTTTGTTAATTTAGTCTGACGTGTATAAGTGTTTAGAATTTCTAAAACACGTGGCAAGTCATGTCAGTAAACTTAACGGAGATACTAACATTGAATTAGAATTGAAAAAATTAAAATTTTGAGTATTTAAGTGTTATTTTTTAAAGTTCGATCTATAACTATAAAATTTAGCAAAATTTTATAATTTTTTGTATTTAACTCTCGTTAAAAATTTCAAACTTCAAGCTATGCCCAATTTAATAATTTATTATAATTATCTTTAAAATGAACCTTTTCATCAATTATAAATTAGTTATGGCTTTGTTTGACAATCAACGAATTGTATTAGATATTTGCTGATTTTATCTGTAGATTGCTAATAGCAAATTAATATAGCTTATTTGATCAGCGGATAACATGTTGTATTTAAAGAGGATTGATAACCATTTATTATTAGTTGTTTATGTGTAAAATGACTTACATAAGTATATGAATAATATGTGATTAGATATTCTTATTTTTTTTAAATTTTCATAAGAATTTAGATAAAGCAAAAGAAGTCAATATCATTATTTCTCTAATATAACATCAAAAGCGCTCTCAATAAATTTTTTTAATGACAAATAAGCTCGATTTAAAACATCTTAAGATCCTCTTGGATTTGCACCATGAAGGACCAACTGAAGAACTTAAGAAATCGCTAAAATGCTACTAAAAATATGTTTGAACGTGGGTTCGATAGGATCACAATGGGAGTTTTTCCTCAAATGCAAAACCAACGTACTTAATATGGAATTTGGGTCTATAAAAATGATATTGATTTAATTTCTAATTTAAGGAAATATAATTTTTGTTATTTTAATTTTAATTTTTTAAATTTTAAAAATTGAAACTATATTCTTAACATACTAAATTAAAATAAAATTATTTATATTAATCTCTTAAAATTTAAACTTAGATAAAAATAATTAATTTAAATTTGGCTTATTAATTTTAGATTAAATTGAATTGAATTAAGCACAATTTACAAGTGATAATAACATTATATACTAAATATTGATATAAAAAGGGACATAAATATCAGGTCTATACAAAAGTAATTAATGTAATATAATTAGAGACAAAGAATTTAAAAGTATTTAATTTTTTTGAAAATTTTAATTTAATATTAAATATTTTTAATTTTTAATTTAATGACTAACTTTTTAAAATTTGTATAATTAAGTCAAATTTATATTTCTATCTTTATTCTTATCTCTATCTCTTTGAGTAATTTGTAATAACTTTTGGATATAATAGTCAATGAAACAGTCCAGTTTAGCCCGTATTTTTTGTGAGTGATTGGTTTATTCATTTTCTAGTCGGGATGGTAAAAACCGCTGAATCGGCGAAAGAAATGATCGGCCAGTCTATTTAAAGTACCTTGATTTTGATGATTTCAACTTGAATGAATATTATAATTAGTGATCTTTTTTTTATCTTTTTGATGAAATGTGACTAGTGAGTTTTATTATCTTATTTTGTGATGTGTTAGTGAACTTAAAAAAAACTTGTTTATTTTGAAGTTTGAAGGTTTAAGTTAAGTTTACAGCTAGATCATCATCACATCCAGTCTGAAGTCCCACAGTGAAGCAAGGTCTGGAGAGGTCTGATAGTACGCAGCCTTATCCCTACATAGTAGAGATGTTGTTTTCCGGTAGACCCACATGAAGATGTTGACAGGAAAATAATGATGCAAGTTAATAAAATAAATATCGTAAAAAATCACAAATAATAATAATAATATGAAAATTTTAATACAAATAATAACGATACAAATACAAAATACTAATAATAACCTAAAAAACCTAACCTAAGGAGCCAAAATTTAAACTTTAACAAAAAGAAATTTTTTCAAAAAGATACAAATGTGAAGAGTTTTTTTTTTTAATCACCAAATCATCGAACATTCAGCTATATGCATCAATTTATCGTTAAAAAAAACTGCAATATTTCATTGTAATAAGTAGAACAAAACCAATTGCAATGTAAATAAATAACCATTCATAAGATTGTATCGATCTAAGCCTTACCAGAGCCATGGTGGCATAGCAGACAAATGGGATATGTTGAAGTGAAAGAACAAGAGAAGATCTCTAAAAATGAAACCATAAGATCAAGAAGCATAAAAATTCAATGTTGACATAGACACAACACTATCAAATACAGAAGAGATCAAAATGAAAGCATCCAACCTTAACTCACACACATAAGCTAATATTAAAAAAATGCATAAAGAACAGAATTATCAAAAAATACAAAACTCAGGAAACATCACAATAAAAGAGACTGTTTAATCAAGAAACATACCCAAAAATAGGAGTGAATGTCGTTGTTTATCCCGTGAATCGATGACCATTAGGCATTTGGAAAACTTAACTTAATAAAAAGAGAGATAAGGTAAGGTACATACAGGGACATGGGAGTCTTTAGCATTTCTCTTAGCGGCGGTAGCAGAGAAAACGGTGTAGACAACCCCCAAGCTGGCACACTATTTGCCTAGTCATATTTAATAAAATATTGGTATAGTTCTCTTTTCCAGCTGTGCTTTGAAACCAAAAAGAGCTGAGAACTCTACTTCAGACACTCAAAACAAAATCAAGGATTAGCTAAAGACCATCTGGATCATAAACAACTTTGTACCAAAACATATCTTTGTCACCTTCTAAGCACAACTTGAAATAGCTGTTCTCTTCTTGAATCAAAAGAAATATCTGTACTCTAGATACTAGAACAGATCTGGCTCAAGAAATACCAGTTATTGTGAATATCAAACGAAGAAAATATGCAAACAACAAATAACAAAACACAAAAGAAATCAACTTTATCACCGAAAAGCACAACTTATACATAGATCTACACAAACAATGACCAGATCTACCAAAAATATTGAAATCACATCTTTATCACAGAAAAAGCAAGAAAAATACTTTCTTTCTCCCGTTTTCTCGAGGGCCAAACAGAAAAGCAAGATGTACTCTTTGTCCTGTTTGTTTTATGCAAGAGGAGAGAGAAGCATACGTACAACTATCTCAATAATTAGATAAATAATTAAATAGTATGTATAAAATTATCTTATATATTATAATATATAAAATAAAAATTTATATATTTATTAGTCACCGGTTCGATCACGATTGAATTCCAGTTGAACCATTGACCCTTGAATCATTTGCTTCTCCGGTTCAGTCACCATTCCGATTTTTATAACATTGCTTCCAAGTTTGGAAGTACGGTGCTTCAAAGCTTAGCCCATCTTCTTCATTATTTGCATTAATTAATAATTACAATGGTGAAAACTAGATTAGATAGGGTTGACTTTCCAAAACTAGAGACAAGGATGTAGTAATTATAGATGTGCGGGATCAAATCTATTATTGTTTTTTCTATATTTCTATTTGTTTGGCATTGCCCCATTTTAGCAACAAAACCTTAGTAGAATCTCTAAGAATCTGCTAAAATATGAAACACAAACTGATATTCTTCATTCTGATACGAGGCTTTGACTTTCTCTGTCACTTGTGAGCTAACATGAAGCCAAACTTGAGCGACATAGATAACTCTTCATGTTATGGAACTAACACTACGACATTTCCACATTCTATGGTCACCTGGTCGCTTACTAGGTTGACACTGGTCTGGCTCTTCTTCGTCTCTATTCCTTATCTCTATTACTATTACCCTGTACCATTGTTTCAATCCAATTTCCCTCCTAACCAGACCATCATTCTTCAGCAATCGCTTGCTATTTCCATGTCAAATCACTCACTCACACCATCCCTGCCAATCCCTGAAACTACAAAGCTTAATCACATTGTTTTTGGGATTGCTTCCACATCTGAGCTATGGCACCACAGGAAAAACTACGTCAAGCTATGGTGGAAACCAGAGAAGATGCGTGGGGTAGTGTGGTTGGACAAGCCAGTGAAGAAGGAAACAGACGATCATCTCTTGCCGCCGGTGAGAATATCCCACGTTAACATGTCGGAGTTCGAGTACTGCAACCTAAAAGGTGACAGGTCTGCGATACGTTTAACGAGGATAGTTTCAGAGACGTTGAAGCTACAAAGCACGAAGGGCATGAGGTGGTTTGTGATGGGAGATGATGATACATTCTTTGTTCCAGATAACTTGCTCAGGGTTCTCTCCAAGTATGATCATGGTCAGTATTATTATATAGGAAGTGTATTAGAGAGTCACTTGTAGAACATACGATTTTCTTATCAAATGGCCTATGGAGGTGCTGGTTTTGCCATTAGTTACCCATTAGCCCAAGCACTTGCCAAGTGTTGAATTGACTTGTCTTGAGCAGCCTGAAGTGTTAAAATTGGCAGAGGAATTGGCAATGGCAGTGAAGGTAAGGAAGAAGAGAAAGGTGAAGGGAAAGATGAAGGAGCTCAAGTGC
>JAOTIZ010000009.1:24731682-24744988 GCA_027123425.1 Erythroxylum panamense
CACTATATGTGCAATTCAATCATGAATGCACTCACTACTCAATCCATCCAAATTACCGATATGCCCTCACATCGGTAACGGGATGTTACAAATTCTCTTAGACTTTGAATAAAAATACTGACACATTGCAAGCAGTATTAACGTTAGCTGTGGATTAAATGATTAATTAAATGCTAATGTGAAGACAATAATAAATTTAAATTTGATTTGGAATCATTATTTTATTGGCGGACTTCGCAGAAGTAGTAATTTACAAATTATTACATGTTATTTTAAAAATAAACAACCTTTTTATTTATAAATGTTTAACTAATTGAAATTGAGTTTAAGATTAAGGATTTTCAAATTTTTGTTTAATAAATTTTTATATATGCATTTAAAGAATGATTATTTGTATAACTTACTGTGTATAAAAATGTTGAGGTACTTGTTTGAGACATTCCTTAAAGAAGCTGCTTTCTTTTCAATGTTTGATCTGAAAGTAGGATTTTGGTAATCGGGTATTCACCCAGAAGAATGACATAAGACTGCATTGTATATTCCTAATGCACAATACCAATGAACTGTTATGCAATTTGGACTTAAAGTCGTTCCATCACTGTTTCAAAAATTCATTACAAAAATCTATGAGCCTATCATCAACAGTACATTACTTTACATTGATGATATCTTAATGTTTTCAAATACCTATGGGGAACGTACGACTATTCTTTCTCACTATTTGAATTAACAAAATAAAATGTGTTTAATTTTATTTAATCTTTATTTAGTTTTATGACGGTCTAATCGATTCAACCTTTTAAACCTTAAATTTTTTCTCTTGCCAGTTTAATTTTCGATTTGGTTTTTAAAATGTTGTTATATATCTAAATATTGGCCTTGTTTGGCAATCAACAAATGGCATCAGCTAACATCATTAGTTGTTAGCTGATTTTATTAACAGTTAGCTGATAGCATATTATATCAACTGAGTTGATTAACAGATAATTTCAATTGTTTATTAGGGATGTTTGGTAAAATAAACTGTTTAGTATTGACTGTTTATGTATAAAATGACTTTAAAATTTTATAAAGACATGAATATTATATCTTAGTATTTCATTGAATATTCTTGTATTGCAATTGAGTAAAAAAAAGTGAATTTACTAATACTAACACAAAATTCTTATTTATTAAGTAATTTATCTAAATTATATACTTTATGAATAATGGTATACATCTAAAATATATAAAATAATATAGGCCAACATATCTTAGAAATAATGAACATTTGTTGGTAAACTAATAGAAAATGAGAGTGACAGAGAGTAAGAGACTGGACTATAGTGTGGAAGAACTAACAAGGTGCTTGGTTCACTTACTATAATAAATAAGGAATAGAACGATTATTTTTAGAAATAGAATAGATGAGTAATAGAATGAAATTGATATTATTTAGTTTGGTTTATTCCTACGAATTTCTAATGACGATTTATGTCAATGTTTGACTTAAAAACATAAATTTGAAATAACAAAAAATAACTAACGAAAATACCAAAATATTCATTATAGTCTCCACTAACATTATTATTATTATTATTATTATTATTAATTTAATAATA
This sequence comes from Erythroxylum panamense, assembly GCA_027123425.1. Classification (NCBI taxonomy): domain Eukaryota; kingdom Viridiplantae; phylum Streptophyta; class Magnoliopsida; order Malpighiales; family Erythroxylaceae; genus Erythroxylum; species Erythroxylum panamense. The sequence goes on from JAOTIZ010000009.1 coordinate 24,733,284, forward strand.
ATAAACTAATAATAATAAGAAGAACAAGAACAAGAAGAACAAGAACAAGAACAATAATAATAATAACAAAAGAGAGAAAAATTGACTTAACGTATTTTGCATTTCACAAGTAAGACAAGGAGGAGATATCTTTAGCTATTCCTTAAAGTGCAGTAATAATTAAACCTGAGATTAGTTATTTTATATGTTATTTTCTAATTAAACAAAGAAATAACTATTCATAAAGAAAACATAAATAATAAAATAACAATTCTACTCAACCAAACCAGCCATGAGGGACGTCATCGTAAAAAAGCTAAAAGTCTTCTTCGAAATTCCAATCATCCCAAATGGAGACAATGACACCTACACTAGTGACCCATCTCGTATTCTTCAAAATTCCAGTCATCCCACGCAGAAAAATTGTAACTTTTGCAATAATATTTGTGAAAGCTGCAATTTTGGATTCGGATATAATCTAAACTGAGTGGAATTCAATCACGAAACAATTTTTTTTGGCATATAAAATTTTGGGTCTGAGACAAAACAAGTATATTCTATCAATAACAAAAATTTGGTGGATTAAGAGATTGTGAAACAGGAAGTGGAGAAAGTGGAAGATGAGATAGCAAAGAACGAGGTGCAAAAGCTATATGAGGAGCTGATGACATATGAAGATTGCATAAAGTTCTATCAAATTCCTTATCTTGATGGGCAATCAACAGTACCAAATACCTCTTAGGAAAGCATTGTTGGCAATCTTTGGAACTTCAATAACGACGGCGGTGTCAAAAACCTATGGAGGTGGAGAAGAACTGAGTGGGTACAATCATCATTGTCAAAAAGCTAAAGGCAAAACATTGGTATTATGAGTTTTTTAAAAATCAGTTGGTTGGGTTGAATAAGCCAACCTACCAATTGATAACCAAACAAATATATTAGATGTTGGATATAATCAAATAGCTAATACCCTCCAAACTGTTGAAATTTGGCTGAAAAGCCATCAACCAAATGAGGCATTATAAGTATGGATTGCAAGGATTGCAAAATACTTCCAACCGCATGCTTATCAACTCAACATAAATTGCCAGTTTTTGATATAGGAATTAAGGGATGGAGAGCATAGATATTTACCAAGCCATGTCGCAAAATCAAATGGAGGAGACTCAAAGGAGACATGGTGGAATAGTTTAGAACTCAGGTTAGGAATAATGCACCGTGGGATATGAGCAGGGATGCAAATCAGATGTGGCAGGGAGTAGCCCCCGTAGTGACAGAGACCGCCACTAAACTCCTAGGAGTTTCTAGAAGACAGGGAGGGGGCGGATGGAATCCCAGTGGTGGTCAGACGAGGTCCAAAGGACGGTAAAGGCGAAAAAGAGGGTTTTTAAAGATCTGCTGACAAGTGCAATAGAGGAGAAGCGGATAATTAATAGAGTGAGGTATAAATTGACAAAACAGAAGGCAAAGAATACTATCTCAGTGACTAAAGGAGACGTTTACAAGAATATGTACAGGGATTTGGATACGATCAAAGGAGCACAAAGAATTTTCAAGATAGCGAGAGATAAGGCACGTAAGACAGTGGATTTCAACCAAGTCTGCTGAATGAAGAAGCAGGACAGGTACTCACAGATGCCCAAGCCATCAAGCGGAGATGGAAGAGATACTTTTATGACATGTGTAATGAAAACATATTAGTTAATATAGAGTTAGGGGAACCTCCCCTGTCGGGACTATGTCTAAACGGGTACTCATGGGGATGATCACAATGGGAGAAATTACAAAGGCTTTGAGGGAGATGGGGAGTGGAAGGACCATAGGACCGGATGACATACCTATAGAGGTATGGAAGCAAATAGGAGCTATTGGTATGGAGTGGTTAGTTCAGCTCTTTAATGTGATCCTTGAGTCAGCCAAGATGTCGGATGAATGGAGATTGAGTAAGTTGATCCCCTTGTACAAGGCTAAAGGAGACATTCAACAATGCCAAAAATATCGAGGCTTCAAATTACTAAGTCATACCATGAAGCTATGGGAGAAGGTAATCGAAAAGATAATTTGGGGAGCTGCTTCTATATCGACCAACCTATTCGGACTTATGCCTGGTAGGTCCATGACAAAAGCAATATATCTACTTCGGAGACTAATGGAATGCTACCGGGAATGAAAATGAGATTTACATATCGTTTTTGTAGATTTGGAGAAGGCGTATGGCATGGTTCTTAGAGAACTCATATGGTGGTGTTTGGAGGTAAAAGGCATTTCTAGGACGTATATCAGAGTGATTAGAGATATGTATGAAGGAGCATTGATTAGCGTAAGGACGATAGGATGTGACACGGAAGCGTTCTCTATTGGTGTTAGACTACACCAAAGCTCGACTTTAAATCCTTTTTTATTCACATTAGTGTTAGATGAACTTACCAAACATATTCAAGGAGAGGTACCTTGGTGTATGTTATTTGCTGACGATATTGTCCTGATGGATGAGACCAAGGAGGGGGTCAATGCCAAGTTAGAACGTTGGAGAGGAGCATTAGAATTGAAAGATTTTAGAATGAGCAGGTCCAAGATGGAGTATTTATAATACAACTTTTCGGGTAGCCAGATGGTACATGAGGCGGCGGTAGTGATTGAAACTAACATCATACCACAGAAATCGAGTTTTAAATACCTTGGATCCATCATTCAGAGAGATGGTAATATCGATGACGATATATTACATCGTATTAGATCTGGGTGGACTAAATGGCAGAGTGCATCAGGTGTTTTACGCGATAAAAAGGTCCCTGTAAAACTTAAAGAGAAGTTCTATAGAATGGTGATTAGGCCAATCATGTTATATGGGGCAAAGTATTGGCCTACTAAACGTAGACATACGCGACAGTTGTTAGTAGCAAAAATGTGTATACCGAGGTGAATGTGTGACATTACCATAAGAGATAGGGTATGGAATCAGGTCGTGAGAGACAGACTACAGGTGGTTAGTATTGCCGATAAGTTGAGAGAGAAAAGACTTAGGTAGTTTGGGCATGTGTGTAGGATGTCCTCTGATGCTCCAGTACGACGTTGTGAGATAATAAACCTTAGTGGCTACAAGAGGAGGAAAGGAAGGCCGTACAAGACCTGGAGAGAAGTGATAAAAAAAAATATGTCAGAGTTGGCCCTCACTGAGGCAGTTGCTAGAATTAGGAATGTCTGGCGTGATAAAATAAGGATAAATGACACCCTTTAGAGTCCTCAAGCCTCATACTTATTGCATAAGAAGTACAACCTAATGTTCTTTATACCTTTGCGAGTGGAAAGTCTTTGGTCAAGGCTTTAGGTCAGGTATAGTTAGGGAAAGATTTCTGCGATGGATGCCTAAGACCGTAGGATTGTCGTATCCTCAGGATCGTTCAGTGAAGACTCCTAGCGCGACTAGCGACATAAAGAGTCGGTCTTTACAGGGTGTAAGGTACTAACAGATCGGGTCAACCATCAGGTATGTCCTTATTGTCTTGTACTGTAATTCTATTTAGTTAAATATTTTGCGTGCCAATTTTTACTTATTTATTCTGTTAACCTGCATTACTATTTTTTGTTATATTTGCATGTGGGTCTACTGAAAATAGCCTCTTTACTATGTAGGGATAAGACTACGTATTATTAGATCTTCCCAAATCTCGCTTCATTGCGAGATTTCGGACTGGGTGTAATGATAAAGCTATGGATACATCTCTCCTTTTTTCGCACTTCCACCTCAATATCATAAATTTCAATATTATCATATTTATATATATTCATTATTATTCTTTCTTTTTTATTAAAATTAAAGTAAATTTGGAATTTGTTTTTAATTACTTCGAGTAAAATGGTTTCATAAATAAAAACCTTATGAGGGTCAAGAAAAAATATACTAGAAATTAATTAATAAAATTTAAAAATCCTTAAACCCAATTTTTTGAAAAAAATCAAGCTAAAGTTACAATCCAAGATTCAGTCAATTCAAATTTGACCTGTTAATCTCAGGCTAAGTTAGTATTAGACAACCTGAGCTTGAGCTTGATCTTCATCCTGAACTCAAACATCTAAGGCACTAATTTTAAAAATATGATCTAAGGCTCGGTTAACCAAAACTTCTCCCGTTAATTTTAAGCCTAAATGTCATCTATTCTTTAAATGTGATTTTTTCTTCTGCTTCTTTTTTTTCCCCAATTTTACCATTATTCCAAAAACGGGTGCATTAGACGTTCCAAGTTAGGAAAGTAAAAGTCATTGCAAAATAATAAGGAAAGCCCGTCTATGTACGGAAATATGTCGTAAACCGCGTGCTTAATTGCCTCCTATAATTGTGTATTAATTGATTTTTGCGCATTAAAAGCATCAAAATTCTTAAAACACTAGATCTAGACCCCCCCTTGATTCTTTCCTATTATTTATTTATTTTTCCAAATTGAGTCATTGTATTAAGAGTAAAAAAATTCTTTATTTATTTTATTTTAACGTAGAGTTTAATAATATTTTTGCAACAAATCAAGTATTATTCTATTTATTAAATTTTCAAAAAATCCAATTTGTTTAGTCTTAAGTAATATTTTTAAAATTGGACCGAAAATTAAACCAATAATATAAGAAGTTTAAGGTTTAAAAGGTTCAACCAGAATTAAATTATGATAAATCAACTAAAGATTAAATAAAATTAAAAAATTAAAAATATGATGAAAAAGGTTATACTCAATAATCTAAAATTTTAAAGTTATATTGAAAAAATAAATCAAAATTAATTATGTTATTTTAATTCATAAAAACTTATCAATTTATAAAAATTAATTAATTAATTAATTTTTAATAACAAAAATTATTAATAATTAAAATAAATCATATTTGAAAGTTAAAAACCGGAGTCAAAGTTACGATTTAACCGGCGGAATCGATTAAGTATGTTAAGGAATCTATGAAAGGCATGTAATTATTATTTTTCGATTTTAAAGTCATCAACCAATTTCGTTGTTCAACTATCCTGTTATAGTCTAGAAGAAGATAAATCAAAGTCATGGAAATCAATTAGAAGCTTCCTTGACGACCATCTCAATCTTCGCTTTGCGTGTTCTCTTCTCTTATCTTATTAGCCGCCTATATATACATATATATAACTTTTATATACAAGTGGTCGTTAGTCTCCGTTGAAGGGTTGGGTTTAGCTGAAAACCACCAGAACTCCCGCGTTGGCTGAAACTACTGTACGGCCATGGATCAGATGCAGAAAATGCAGTTGCGTCAGAGTTACCGGAATCTCTGGCATACCGATCTCTTTAGCACCATCGTGGCTGACCCTCTTTGTATGTTTTTGTTCTTATAGTTTCTGTTGGGTTGCTGAGAAACGAACTGTACTTTGTTTGGTTGCTGTGGAACTAGAGAGAGAGATTGAGAGAGAGGGAGAGGCTGAAGTTCACTCGATTTTAATTTTGGAAATTGATACAGAAATCTTCAGTTCAGCTAGCAGGGTTTCTTTATCGGATTAAATATATCTGATCAATTTCTTTTTCTCTTTTTCAATATGCAGATTGCTGCTTCTCAATGCTTTGGTAAGTTCTGTGATGATTCAGAAATACTGGGTTAATTCCATAATTGATGAACTTGTTCATGTTAAGTAATCAGCTAATACTTCTAGCGTCTGTTCATTTTTGTTTGAAACTAACATCTAAAGTTCCAAAACTTCTGTATTTTGATTCTTGGAATTCATAATTCTATGTCAATTTGATAACCCTGTTTTCTGGTACTGTTGTAATCTTCTATTGCCAACTGTTGTCCTTTTTTGTGGCAAAAGTTTATAATGCTACGAAGCCTTATTCTTCACCAAGATTGCATTAAAGTTGTGTTAAACTCCATTAGATACCCAGTGGAAGATATATATTGCATAGAAAAATTTGAAAAAGAAGTGTTAAAAGGCAGTGGGAGTTCCTCTTTCCCTCAGGAGATTTGAGCTGAACAATTAGAATATAGTGAGCATGTGAACATAATCATCAGATTGATTAATTTTTGTTAAATTTTTAATGGTTTTAGTGGACCATGTTCTTCATACATGCTACGGAAACGTGCACTTTACAATGACATGTCAAGGTAATTGTGATCTCTACTTGAGCTTGTTGATTTCTCAATCAAAAGCAAAGCATTTACGGGTTTCTTTGTTTATTTCTTGTAGATATGTCTGTTGCGCCGGCTATTGTCCGTGCAGTGGAAGTTGTGGAGAAAAACATTGCCCTGAATTGTGTCTTTGCACTGAGGTACGACATCAGATCCTGTTTCATCTTGTATCGGATTGCGGATTATTTCGGACTGCAATATGGAAAGAACAGAATGACTTTTCTTAGCTGTTTACTGAATTTTACAGGTGTTCTGTTGCTTCTCCAATTCAGTTGCTTCAACACGTTTTATGCTGCAAGATGAGTTCAATTTACAGACGACAGCATGTGACAATTGCATCATAGTACTCCACCCCCTCTCTCTTCCGAATTTAGAACAATGTTGCTTGGACAATCATGGTGGCTGTTTAACATTGCTTTCTGTGGCAGGGTTTTATGTTTTGCCTGCAGCAAGTGGCATGTATCTGCTCTTTAGTTGCTTGCATAACTGGAAATGACAGTATTGAGGACCTTGCCAACTTGTTGAACCGCCTGGCCGATTTAGTTTTCTGCACGTAAAGCTCTTAACATCTTTTTCACTCACTCTGAGCAGAATGTTTAGAAGATCTCAAAATTAATTCTTTGCTTTGTTCTGTTTCGGCAGGGTTTGCGCTTGTATTCAGGTACGCAACCAAGAACAAATTTCCAGTATTTGTTATTCATTGCCTAAGAGAACGTGTTAAGAATTTGGAGTGTGTCCTAATTTATGTTGTAAAGTTACAAATCCAATTTTTTATGGTTGAACTTGAACAACTATATGGAGTTTTAAGAGTGTTGAAATGATTGTTTCCTTCTGCAACAAACCACAGACGCAGCACAAGATTGAATTGGACAAAAGGGATGGCAAATTTGGGCCACAGCCTCCAATGGCAGTACCCCCTGTTCAACAAATGTCACGACTCGATCAGCCAATTCCTGCTAGTGTTGGATATGCTCCTCAATCACAACCAGCTTATGCACAATACCCTCCTGCCCCTGGATATTCTTCTCAGGGCTATCCACAACAACCTCCTGGTTACCCACCTCTTGGTTATCCACAAGCTCAGGCATATCCTCCACCTGGTTACTCCAAGTGATCTTCTCTATTGGGATCTCTGTAAAGAACGAAATCGTCATTTCCTTGTCAAGTTCATTCTGTTTCTATGTTTCACTTGTTCATTACGAGGCAGCTTAGTTCATAATAGTATTTACTATTCAGAGAAATTACATTTTGAAGGTCAAGAATAATTGGAGATGTCAACATTGATATCTCCAAGTAATTTATGATTGCCTGTATGCATCATGTTTGTTCTGTCTACTTTCATTTCTCAAACTTGTACAAGTTGATGAAAAAATATACTTGACAAATTGTGAAGAATAATTTATAAATCACTTAATGAGTTGGTAATAATTTTTAATTTTTCTAAAATTAAAAATTATATATTTAATCAAATTTAATTTAGGTTCAATTAGATTTCATACCGAACTTGAGGTACCTTTAGCTGCAATACGAGGATAGGTTGTTACCCACATTTGTCTATTAGCCTCCACAGTTTCTAGTAATAAACCTCTATACTATCTAAAGATTACTCTTATTTGGAACCAAATCACTTGTTTCCTTTATTCTGTATTTATTTTGTTACATGAAAATTCATCCATTTAATAAATAGGATCCACAAAAATTGGATGGCTAGGATCGCTTGAGAACAGAGTCAAACACTAATTAGGGATAGAAGATCTGTCCCTCTTATTCAGAGATGCTCGACCATGTCTGAACACAGAAGCCATTAAAGCTAGATAGTGTAAGAAAAAGTAGAATGAGTGCTCTCCTTTCAGAGTGGACCATCCCGTACAAAGCCAATTCCCAAGGCTGGAGACAAAAGCAATGAAATGATTCAGGTTTTTCTACTTGGTTGTTATGACTATACAAGACTCCACTTAACATGTGTTCTAAAACCAAGTAAGGCCTTCACAGCAACTAAGCCTGAGACAGAGATTGATCAAGCACAGACTCCAACTTCAACATCACAAATATCATTGTCTCTTTCTGCGTCAACCCCTCTTGGACTCTCAGTGGTTGATACAGAACATAACATGCACCTTCAAGAGTAGGAGAAGGGGACGTAATCTTCTATCCCACATAAATAAATGACTGATATGGAATAGGACAGAGTTGGGACAGGGGTAATGAAATAGAGGATATGAGGGGTAAGAAAAGGGCCTCTTCTTCACTTTAACAATTACAACGACAATCTACAACAATTCAGTAAAAGTTTCGCCTGATAAGTAGAGTTCGGAAAGGTTCAATTATACACATTTATGTTCCTACTTAATAGAAAGACTGTTTTTGATTTCTTCTTCACTTCAGGCTCACTATAATCATAATCATAAGGGTTGTTTTGAATGTTTAAACGATGAAATTGAAAACTAGTCTGATAACTAACATGCAATATACAGCTATCAACAACTTGGCTCAAACTCCAACGTCCAATCCTTCCTAACCTCAGAATTCTGAAACCAGTGATCCCTGACAACTAGTCTAATAACTAACCTGAAGTGGTCTCACACCTCAGAATTCTGAAACCAATGACCTTCTAGTTCGTCACTCGCATACAGCTGTTCCAGTTGCCCTGGGACCACTGTATAAAAAAAAACACCGTCCATTTAACTCCGGCTACGGTTCCTTGTGCCGTTTTCGGCCCCTGAAACTTCTCACATTGCCATGCAGTCCCTCAACCACACGGCCAAAAAAGTCCGGGTGCGCGAGAAGGAAGAGGACCCTCCTCCTACTGCGCAGCCTGAGTCTCAGCCTCCTCCAAGTTACAGTGCAGCAATCTCGGGTACTTCCACCCAAGCCCCCCAAGCAAGTAACCTCAACTGGTCCGAAGACCCACCAATAGATTTAGAAGAAGGAGATATTAACCTGTTGCAGGGACTTCATGGTTTGGGCATTGCTGTGTCCTCTTCTTTCCGCAGCAAATTGGATAATGTCTGGGCCCAAGCAATTGTGATTAAACTGCTGGGAAGACGGATGGGGTTCAGTCTTCTAAGGGATCGTCTCCTCTCCTTATGGCACCCGACAGGTCCCCTGAAATTTGTGGATTTGGAGAATGATTTTTATTTGGTAAATTTCAGGGACCTTGGATCGTCGCCGGTAACGTGCTTTCAGTCCAACCGTGGACTCCGGCATTTCGTCCATCCTCCGGCCGCGTCACCAACGTGGTAGCCTGGGTTCGCTTCCCCGGCCTCCTCATTGCCCGTTATCATCCTTCCATTCTCACAGCGCTCGGAAACCTGGTTGGCAAAACAGTGAAAATATATGAAACAACTCTCCTCACTTACCGGGGAAGGTTCGCGCGGGTGGCTGTCACCCTGGATCTTAGTGTCCCCCTTCGATCGTTGGTGGAGCTGGACAGAGAACTCATACAGGTCGCGTATGAGGGTCTCCCACAAATATGCTTTCACTGTGGCCGGGTCGGCCATGGCTCCGACGGTTGCCCATCGCGCCCAGAGACTACCCCCGCTGCTGGGGCGGCCTCTAAGATGGCCCCATCTTCTGCGGACGCCGTTTCAGACGGCGCTCCCTCTACAGGTCCTTCGGATAAAGAGGCGTATGGACCCTAGATGCAGGTGTCGCGCCGGGCTCGCCGCCCTGTTCCTAATCCGACCGACTCTCGTCGTGCCAGCCCGTCCCAAGGTCGGATAGCTGGTCCGCGTGGATCGAGATTCGCGACTCTCTCTCGCGAAGAGCCGTCTGACCATCCAACGGGCAACCCTCCAACGGTCGACTCGCCTCGACCATCCATGACTCCTTTTTCGTCCTCGACTGCCCAGCAGTCTACTCCCGCTGCCATCTTCTCATCTGGACGAGACGCAAGACAGACGAGGGGCTCGAGGAAGGCAACGTCTGGAAGCATCTTAAACATCAAGGGGATGGCGTTGTTCTCCAACGTCATGGGTCCATCAGTGGGCCCGACTTCCACCCCAAGCCTAGTGGCCTCTGCTCCTGCCCAGCAGCCATCCTCTTTGGGCCAGCCCGCCCCAAAGGGCCCTGCCTCCATCCCTCTCTCCCAGGCTCCCTCCACTGCAGGCCCACGGACTCCTATTCCTCCCCTGCCTCAGCCCCAGCCTTCGGCCCATAGCCCATCTGAGCCCGACTCGTCCCATGTGGCCATTTCCTTACCGTCCCACGCAGCCTTGGTCTCCCCGGATCCGACCTCACCGCTGCTTATCCCCGTGGGCCTAGTCAATGAGGACATGGAGGTGGCTCCTCTAGACCCCCTACCTCGAGGGGCACGTCGCCTCTTTCCCATTCTATTCTTGAGGTCCCACCTCCCCGATCCCCTGACCCATGTCCCCTACACTAGAGTGGCGGGGTCGAGCCAGACGCTCACGACATCGCGATGGAGGAATCCGGTCTCTCTCCAGACTTCCTTCCTAGGCACGCTCACAATGGGCCCGCTGATTTGGTTTTGACCGATGCGTGATAGTTCCCTTTCCTCCATTAGCATTTATGACGATTTTTATATGAAATTGTCAAGGGGCTGGAGGTCGGACCTTCAAGCCCATTTTGAGGAATTATCTTCAGATCCATAAGCCCCGATTAGTGGTCTTAGTTGAGCCTCGTATTAGCGGAGACCGCGCAAGGCGTGTTATTCGGTCTTTGGGATTTCCGTATTCCTTCCAGGTCGAGGCTATGGGTTACTCAGGTGGGATTTGGCTGCTCTGGAGGGAGAATGTGGGCGTTCGCATTTGTCTGGTGCACCGGCAGTTTATTCATACTCGGATTCAGTGGGACAACCAGAATTTTGACTTCACAGCTATTTACGCGAGCCCGACCTACGCACTTCAAAAGTACCTGTGGCATTATCTAGTTAGTCTTGCTCAGCACATCAGTGCCCCCTGGCTTATAGGCGGAGATTTTAATGCTAAACTGGAAAGTGCCGATAAGAGCGGGGGTTCCCAAACCCAGCCTATTATTAATCCTCACTTCCGAGATTGTATGTTTCAATGCAACCTCCAGGACCTTGGCTTTTCCGGTCCGCGGTTCACTTGGAAGCGGGGTAATATCCGAGCCCGACTCGATCGGGCTTTCGGTTCTCCCGATTGGTTTAACGCGCATCCTAGCACCCGAGTTACCCATTTGCCTTTTCTCAAATCGGACCACAGACCTCTTCTTATTCATTTCCAAGATCCTGCCCCCCACCCTCCTTCGAGTCGGCCTTTCCGCTTTCAATCGGCTTGGCTTACTCATGACTCTTTCTCCCAAGTGGTTGCTGCTAACTGGATCCCGAGTTCCTCGGATTTCAGTGGTGCGATCCAAAGCTTTGCGGAGAAGCTTCAACACTGGAATACCAAGGAGTTTGGTAACATTTTCCATCGGAAGAAAAGACTCATGGCCCGTTTGGCGGGCATTCAGAATGCGGTGGAGGCCTCAGACTCCCCCTCCCTTCAGGCTCTTGAATCCTCCCTGAGGAACGAGCTCGAATCCGTGCTCTATCAGGAAGAACTATTCTGGCACCAACGGTCCAGGACTTAGTGGCTCGCTCAGGGAGATCGCACTACTCAATTTTATCATGC
>JAOTIZ010000009.1:24793654-24805050 GCA_027123425.1 Erythroxylum panamense
TAGGCATAAAACTGATCTCTGAAGAATGGACCGATCGGCCCATGGGTCGTTTTGACTGGATCCGGGTCCAACACGGCCGACCCGACCAGGGTTAGTTTTTAATTTTTCAAAAAATCATTCCCTTCAATGTCGGTTAAACATATATAATATGAACATTAAACGTGGACTTCTCTTTCCAACTTTTCGAAACAGGAGTAAGGGTTTGAAACGGATTCTAGTTTGATGGAATCTCTACTCAGTACTGATTCGGCTGATTTGTCACCTTGTTCACGAAGCTCTTATAAAATTAAAGTCGAATTAGCGAATAAAATGTTAGAATTGACTAAAATATTGTTTAAATATTAGTAATATTTGATTAGTTAACATGGCTGTTATCATTTTTAACCGATATCTAAAATAAGTTATTTTTTAAAAATTAAAAATTAAATTTAAAATCAGGTTTTTTAAAATATTAAACTATAAAACAGGAATATATCTTTTTTAATATTAAAAAGAGATCACCGAAAGAGCAAATGGGTATTAAATATTTTAAAAATAGGTAGAGTAGGGTCCATTCAACGTAGGAATCTTGACAATACTTGCTAATTTCTGTAAGTGAGGAATCTTGGAAGTGTACAAGGCATGTCTTGTTATTATATAAATATAAATATAAAGTTAAACATATATAAACACGTGGTAGGATTTTTTTATTGCTTAATTATGAGATAATAATAGTAATAATCAATTAAGCTTTTCTTTTTCCGGCTTATGTTAGTAGAGATAGAATTTTTTTGTTGTTCTTTTATGAGAAGAGCTTTTCTAATAAGTTAGTTGATTGTTTTATTGTCATTTAAAAAGAGCTTTTTAAAAGAGCTTCATACAATAGATTATTTGGCAACATAAAAAAGTACTTTTAATTTTAACTATATTTTATTTTGTGATAAAAATTATTTATGCATATAAATATTATTTAAAGTATATTAAACAATATGTAAAGCATAATATATTAATTATTATACAATTTTAAACCATATGAACCATAAATGAAAAAATATATAATCAAATCTTTTATATGGATTGTAACATAAGTAAAACTAATATAAAAATATATAACAAGCCAAATAATATTATATAAATTCTAAAATAAACGTAAAGATTAGTTTATGGATATTGAGAGAATTATGTATAAAATATAAGGACAAAAAGGATTAAAAACAAACTCATTGATTGATCTGAAAAATCTATATAAAAAAATACTTTTTTGAAAAATTCAAAATTTGAACTTCTTAGAAAGTTGTAATTTGGCTATAAAAAAAGTTATATTTATTAAAGATGTGTTTTTTATTTTACAGTCAAACACTTATTTTTCTTTAAAAAAAGCTTTTGTGGTATAGAAAAGTGCTTATTGATCTCTAAAAAGCCTATAGTTTTATTTTATAATTTAAATAAAATCTATATTTTATTTTTAAATTTTTAACTTATTAAATCACTTATTTAAAGTAAATGTTTTAAGTAATGACAAAGATTGAAAATTTTAATAATACTTTAAAAAATTAATTTGTTGTGACAAAAAAGGCTATTTAATATGAAAAATAAAATAGAATTTTACTATTCAAATTGTCATGATTTTTTTGTAAATACAATCAATTAAGATTATGTTTTTAGAATTTTTCAATGGTTTTTTACGTATTGAATTTATAATTTAAATATAAGATAATATTTTTTACATTTGTATGCAATCATTCTATAATTTTTAGTATCATGATGCAATGCATGTTTATTAGAAAGAGTCTTTTTACTAAGTAGGAATAAAAGTATGTATTATTAAACCTTTTTAGATTTCGCATTTTCAGATCATTTATCTTTAAATTTTTGTTTTATTAAATATTTTATTTGAAGCATATATTTTACAAGTAATTAAAATTCTAATAATAATTATGAGAGGAACCCATATCTATAAAAATAATTAAATAATTAATTTTAAAAAATCTTAACAATTCAATTTAAAAATTGCATTTGATGACATAATATGTCAATTAAGTATTAAGATAATGTTTATTTATTAATTACATCTTTAAAAGATTAATAATTTTAAAAATTAAGACAGTGAATTAAAAAATTAAAAATTATTTCTTAAATAAATAAAGAAGAAGTTAAAAAATAAAAATCCGTCCCTGACCCTTAAGCTCACCTTTTGAGACATTTTATCCGACTACTTGTTTGTTGGTTCTACTCGTGGTGTCTGTGCCTGTCCATAGCCGCTTTCTTTGTTTCTCTAATAAGTTTTTTTCTCTATATCAAAGTCTCTCTCTTTTGTCCGTGGGCAAGTGAAGAGGATAAGGAGAAGAAAGAAAAGGAGAAAGAAGAGCAGACAGAGGAAAGGGGTCAGTCAGCCATGTCGTCCCCAAGCAAACGCAGAGAGATGGATTTGATGAAATTGTTAATTCTCTAATACCCTCTTCCCAAGTTTTGATTTTTTGTTTGTTTGTTCTTTCGTTCTCTGTTTAGTACTCTTTGGTTTTGATTGTTAACTGTTGTTTTGTGTGTATATTTTTTTTCTGGGTTCAAAATTTTTGTAGGATGATGAGTGATTACAAGGTTGAGATGATGAATGATGGCATGCAAGAGTTCTATGTTCACTTCCATGGACCAAGCGACAGTAATTCTTCATGATACTCAGCTTTTTTCTTTCTTCTTCAAGTCTCAGTTCTTTATTTTTGTGTCTTTTCTTTGGATCCCTTAGCTAATCAAGGCATATCCTTTTTTGGGTCTTTGTTATTCCTTACTTTTTGTTTTCTTCAAATGGTTTTATTTGTTATGTATCAGTGATGGTTTTGCATAAAGGGGGGTTTTTGATTCATGCAATCTGCAATTTTCGTGACCTTTTTTATCCATCTAAACAGATTGGCCCTTTTTGTCTTTTAAACTTTCTGCTGAAACTTGCTTAGAACATTTTGGAAATGAAGTTAATTTTTGTCCAGCGAGTTAAGGACCTTTTTTTTTTTGGATTTTTACCGATTGCTTCTTTGCGATGAACTATGACAGGTCCTTATCATGGAGGGGTGTGGAGGATAAGGGTCGAATTACCCGATTCTTATCCATATAAATCTCCCTCAATAGGCTTTGTTAATAAGATCTATCACCCAAATGTTGATGAGATGTGAGTAGTCAAAATTTTACCAGAAAACTATATTTTGTAGAATACATAGCTAAAGTTTATGATTTATATGGATGATTTTCACAATCTTTTGCTTTCAGGTCTGGCTCAGTATGTTTAGATGTTATCAATCAAACTTGGAGCCCTATGTTTGGTAAGGACTCCCCTTAAGCTTTTCCAGATCAACATGGAAGCTACTTAGAATACAGATTTGGAATAATTCACAATCTATAAGCCTCAAAGATTGACCTACATTGTTCTCCAGATTTGGTGAATGTGTTTGAAGTATTTCTACCACAGCTTCTTTTGTATCCGAACCCATCAGACCCATTGAATGGAGAGGCTGCAGCTCTGATGATGCGCGATCGATCCGCTTATGAGCAAAGAGTTAAAGGTAGTGATTCTTTTGTTGTGTTCCAGTTTCTTCGGAAGCCATTTTAGTTGTGTTTAAAAACTTCCCCAGTGAATGCCATTGTTTAGTATCTAAATCTTACTTCCTTTGTCAGCCTGTGATTTCTTGAATAGCTCAATCAGTGATAAATTAGCAGAAAGTTGATTAATCAAATTTGAGAACTAAAAATTTTCTTTGTTATAGATGTTTAATTGTGATAATCGCCGCTTGCTGATAATCATTATTCTCTCATTTAAAGAATTGTAGCTGTAAGACTACACATATTTCTTCATATCTGGGTATAGTTTGAAATGCAAAATTGAGCTTCTTTCTTAAACTCGTGGGATAACACCTTAATGAGATTCTATGAATCTGGCGCGAAGGAGGATGTTGAATGATATCCCTTGCAATTTCTGTTTATTGTGCTTCATTCAGAATCAATTTCACAATTGTGGGCACTGACATACCATGGATTTGGTAACAAACAAATTGCATTGTTATGAAATGGATTCATGGCAAGACATTAATTTTCTCTGTTTATCATCTTAGCAAGCAGAAGATAAAATGGAAGATAGAATCTCTCTGTTCTGCTGTTTAAGCATTTGTATGCAGCTATCATTTGATGAGGATTCTACAGAATGCTATTCTTTTGTTTTCCTGTGTATGAATTGATCATCCACTCCCATCTGTCTCATTGATTTGTATTGACATTGATACGAGTTCGTTTGGGAGATATAACTGTGACTGTTGTACAGAACTCGATCAATATGTATAATGAAGATAGGGACACGGAACTAGTCATTGTGTTTGAACTTTTGTCCACATGTCCATAACAAGATTTTCCATGTTGACTAGAGTACTCTGAGAAATATGCAAAACCGGAGGACATTGGAGCTGCCCCGGAAGAAGAATCAAGTGATGAAGAAGTGAGCGACGATGAGTACGAGTCTCAGGATGAGGAAATGGCAGGCCAAGCAGATCCTTAGTGGCCTGAATAGCCTTTCAAATGTTGTGTTATACGTGTACAAAATGTGTCTACTGCTTTATTTGTACCAGGGGAGAAAGAAAATATTTCCCCTTATCCTGTCTGTCTGTTTCTTTCTTTAGTAAACAAAAGTATCATTGCTTCATGCTTCAATCTTTAGTTACTCAATTTCACAGTTCCTGCTTTTGGTTGAAAGTCACCTGTCATGTACTTAATAACGATCCTACATCTACACATGAAAAGAAACAGAGGAAGATGATGGGGAGATGAACATAAACACTTATAAAGCAGACTTGTGACATTTGTAAGTTCTAGCTCCATAAGAGATGGTTAAAGTTCATGCAGCTGCGGTAAGAGATCTGTTCAAGAAATGCTGCGATGCAAAGAGAAGTGAAATCCAGTTTTGGGACGTTAATAAATATATAAGATCAAAGCAGCATTCAGATTTTAATGGAAAAATGGTCGGGCTGAACATAACACTGACATTGGTGGGCAGTATTAACTGCAAGGAACAGATAAGGATATTTAATTGGACTATTGGATTTCAAATCACGGTGCAGTATACAATTGAGAAACAATATTCTACACTATTAACAGTATGGACCTAATTGGGGGCAATGATTACAAACATTTTTTACCCTAAAGTATACACTATACGATCTTAACAAGTTACAAATGACTAGGTCTCCGCTTACCAGTGTCCGTTCTCAACTTCTTTACAGGTTTCGCCCATCCATCACCACTGCCGCCACCTTGAGGTTGGTTTCCCCAACCCTGTTGATGGATGTTCTGTAGAGTCAGCCTCCCTTCCTTAGGGGTTGAACTTGAAGCTGGACTCATGATGTTCCGGCCAACACTAGGGGGTGAAACTGGGCAACTTGATCCATTCCTAGACTTCACGACAGACTTGTCCCGGTCCTTTCTCTTCTTCTTGCAGATGACCAACTCCCCAGGATGGACTGGAGAATCATCCTGCTGATGCTGTTCCTTGGCCTTGCCACTTCCACTCGCAAGTCTCGTTTCTTTCTGTGATAAATGGCCTCTGGTCCTTGAATCTTCGCCTGGAGGAATAGATCCTCGGAGCATTGGTTTATGAATGGCGCTAGTCTCGTGGTCTAGGTCACTCACTGGTTTGTGTCTCTTTTGGCCTAAAGGTACCTGTCTTGGTGTTGAAGCGGGAGCAGAAGTAGAAGCTGGGCCAGAAAAAGAGAGTGCATTTCTGACTTCACGGAAATCTGTATCCGGAAATGTTGATCTCAAGATATCAAAGAAGAGATCATGTACTTTCCTAGCTTCAGATCTAACCTGCACCATGTAATGATAATGACTTACAGGCTGGAATAGGCACCAAAGTTCTATGTTCAGATATTTGCAAATACAGGAAGCAGATAAATCATTTAGGAGTACCAAGTCAAATGAGAATCATACCTCATGCGAGAACCCATAAAACTGCATGGCACCCTTTAACATGAATTGCACGTCAAACACAAGTTCCATCACCTCACTATATTCCGATCTGTCAACACGCTGTTCAATCTTCCTCAAGTCCAAAAGATTATTTCCAGCACCACCCGTCTGCCCAAAATTCTCTATCCTCTTCCACAAATCCGTTAGGAGGGGAATTATTGGTTGACCTTCCTTATCTATTCTCCTTTGGAGCCTGCTAACCACAGTTTTACACTGCAGAAACAAGAATTTTCAGAGTCAAGTAGACAACGAATAAGCTAATGCTGACTCTCAAAGGTTTAAGTTTAGTAACTAATTGAATGGACTATATTAAAATGCTTTTAATAGCCTCACAGAGTAAGAATCGAAATTATTTCAACAGATACATGAAAGTTAAGATTTCTGAGCCCCAGAAATTTGGTGAGACTACTGTTCAAAAGAGCAATTCTACATTTATTACAATTTGGTTCACTCTACTAATAAAGAAACTTCACTGGACATAGATAAATTCATCTCATGTAAAGTTATGCAAGATGTATGCAGCAAGAAGTGTTCATACAACCCAATCTTTAGTGCCTTCAGATGATTAAAGCTTGATAACTTGGCTACATAAGAGTAATGTTTATGGCAGAATTGAACACTGAAAAAAAAAACATATCAAGATGGTACATACCCTTCTCTGGATGCCATCAGAAATCTTAGTTCCCACAGCTGATATCCCACTTGTATTTGTTATTTTCCCATCCCAATTCTCCCTGGAGTGTTCAGCAGCATCTTCTGCAGAGCTATACTGCAAATTCAATCTGCTATATTTAGGTGAAGGATGCAATTTTGATGTGTTAGCTATTCTCCTTGAAGGAAAGTTCCGCCTACTTTTGGCTGAATCACTTTGATCAGGCTTGGAAAGCCCAGGTTCTACAAATGTTTTATTTTCATTATCAGCCTTCCTCTGTTTCTGATACTTATGGACATCTTGATATGGCAACACAATTGAATCTCCACCTTTAGCATCACTGCCAGATTTCCCCTCAAGCCTTTCAACAGCATGACGTGGTCGAATCCGAATACTGCGCTTTCGCTTTATCTTAGGTTGCAGAACTTGTTCATCTTCACCTTCATCACGTTCATGAATCCAACTTCCAGATTGTTGATTGTCCATTTGAGAATCTCCAGATAGAGCAATTTCACCCTCTTCTAGTTCATCAGGCTGAAAAATGATCAGGCAGATAGGAAGTGAATAGCTAGCAAAAGCCAATCTGTATAACTGCATAAAAGGATATGGTGAAGAAACATACCAGTTTCTTAGAATGAGAACCCGGTTTAGCATCTAGTGCCGAGAGAGATCCAAATTTCTGAGAAGAAACAGGCGACATAGCTCGTGTCATTCTTCGGCTATCAGAAGATGACCCTGATGAACCGGCTTCTTCTGGCATGTGACCCTTTTTGTTGGCTTCTGCTGTCCGAGTATACTCATAACCGTCATCACAAACAGGGCTGTCATCATCTGATTGGCCTTTGTTGGCAGGTGGAGCTCCAATTGCACCACTGGATTCATCATCTTCAAATTCTCTTATTTCTCCCTCTTCTTCAGGAGCAGAATATTCATTTCTCTCATCAGAACTTGCCTCAGAATATTCTCCATTTTCTTCATCAATTTCCTTGTAATCTGGAGATTTCTTGCCCTTCGGTCTGCCTCTTCTTTTTTCAGTTTCACTGGATTCAATGCCTATATTACTAGCAAATAAGATATTTTTTGATGGCTTTTTTGACAAATTAGAAATTGTAGAATTCACTTCCTTTGTACCAGCTCGAAGCCACCTAGGTACCTGGTCGTACCTTGTCATATCCTCTGCCCATTCCAGTTCCTCATCCATTTGATCAAACAGTTCAACTTCATCTTCACTCCGGGCTATCATGCGATTTACCTCTTGGAGAGATGGAACATTATGGACTGTTTCTTGATAACGCTCTTCATCATGTAACAATGTCTCTAAAGTCAAACGTCTCTCTTCATGTGTTGTTCTTTGGTCAAAACGCCCAGCATTGATGACTTCATCAGCCATGTCAATCTTGTACTGTTGAATGTTATTTCTTATGAGACTCTCAATTGATCCTATATATCTGTCCTTACCAGCAAGGTCATCTTCTAGATCAACTGTACCTCCACTTCTTATTTCGTCCTCCTTCTGATGGCTAGAAATCTTATCGACAACTGCTTCCATGTAAATGACTTTAACTTCTCTTGTCTGTCCAATTCGGTGGGCTCTGGCAACTGCTTGTTCCTCATTCTTTGGATTTGGATCAGGATCATATATGACAACAGTGTCAGCAGATTGAAGATTAAGACCCCTTCCAGCAGCACGAATGCTGAGCAAAAAGATAAAACAGTCTGAATTGGGACTATTGAAGTCAACAATGGCTGATTCTCGATCTTCCAGGCTAGTTGTGCCATCTATTCTTCTGTACACAAGGCGCCGCCATTGCAAGTATTCTTCCAATATATCAAGGAGTTTTGTCATGGTACTAAAAAGAAGTACTCGATGTCCTGTTCTTTGAAGTTTTATAAGGATCCTGTCCAATATCCATAGTTTTCCACAAGATCTAACAAGAAAATCCTTGGAGAAGTCACTAAAATAGGGGTAGTTAAGCAAAGGATGATTGCAGGTTTTTCGAAGCTCCATGCATCTGTTATTTAAAGTCTTATACACCTTAGGCTGATACGTAGGATTTTTTTCAACCCTGCGCTTCTCATCTTCAGGATCAACTCGAAGAGTGCCAGTAGATTTGATCCAGTCATAAACTGCACTCTGAATGGCAGACATTCTACATCTCAAAACTATTGAAACCTGCAATCCAATATTGATAGTGTAATCAAATACGCTGCAAATCATAACAAATATATAGCTACAACATCACTACATATTTGCCTACCTTGGGGGGAAGTGAACCTTCCACATCTTCAACACGACGCCTGAGCATAAAAGGCTCTAAGATTTGATGAAGTCGATGGATAATAATGACCTTCTTTTCAGTCTCAAGCCAGTCATCCTCTCCATCGTATGTAGAACCTTCCTTTTGAAAGGGTTTAGAGAACCAATCATGGAATGCTTTCCTATTGTCGAAAACTTCTGGCAGAAGTAGATTCAAAAGTGACCACAGTTCCTTCAAATCATTCTGCAGAAGAAAAGAACAAAATAGAAATCCTCCAAGTTATTCATAGCAAGTTAAACTTAGATTTTGCTGCTAATCACTTATCTCAAACTCCAATTCAATAAAGAGAAACACTTAAATTAAACTACTCTCTTTTGAGCTATAGACTTTAGAGGCCAGGTAAAACATATAATTTGGTCTATAATGAATATACCTTGCACATATTCTTCTAAGAGAGATAATCAACTATCACAGCAGTAGACATTAGTAGATGTTATAGATATAACTGTGTGTGGAATTTATTCCTACTAACTGAAACACAGATTTGAGGATGATAGACATGAAAGTGTATCACAGATCATATACCATGCAAGTCACAAATACACATTGATCTTGAATCTATGGTCATGGCCCTGACTTTTATCATCTCAAAACGAAGGAAAGCGACAAATGTTACATCCCTAAAAGGGACAGGCAGGATGTGAAACCATTCCGAGGAACATGATTCACACTTTTTTTATTACCTTAATTTCAGTAGAAAGAATATAATCAACCCACTAATAGCCTTTCTCCAACATAATCAAGATAATATACACAAGCAACATGCATCTCAGTATATGGGTTATACAATTTAACAAAGTTCGCTCTAAAGCACGCAAACTATTTTTGTCGGAAACAAATGCAACTCTCTATTAGAACATACCTGCAATGGTGTCCCTGTAAGAAGTAAGCGCCTCTGGCAACGGTATCTGTCAAGATCACGAGCTAAAACTGATTCTCTGTCCTTCATTCTCTGTGCTTCATCAATTATGATGTACTTCCAATCAACTTTTGAGAGTTTTGAGCGATCATACATGATAAACTCATAAGTTGTCACGAGCACATTAAATTTCATTGCTGAAACCACCTACAGAAAAATTTATAAAGCTTAGAAATTCTCAATAAATGCAGTAATGAAAGAAGTAATGGAATTGCTCTTACTTGAGAAAATAATTTTGATCTTTGATCCTTTCCACCCACATAGAAGATGCATGAGACAGATGGCAGCCAGTTATGGAACTCACTCTGCAGTTTTAAGTTGTTAGATATGGAAACACAAAAAGATAATCATATGCCACAATTGACGACTAACCTTCCAATTCACTAGAACAGCATTAGGAACAATTATAAGATGTGGTCCATAGTTTCCTTTGAACTCCATCAGATAAGCAATCAAAGACATCACCTGCTCAAAATTATTTACTCATCAACAGAATTTGAATGAAAACTTTGAATCTTACGCTATGTATTGGTTATTGAATATCAAGCAAAAAAGTCCAATAACGACCAATAACATTAAACAGAACTACTTCATAGGAACAATTTTTCATTTTTGTCCATTGAGGTGGTTCAAAGAGAGGCTTTTAAAACTAAAACCAACAGGAAGTCACCTGTACAGTTTTGCCAAGACCCATTTCATCTGCCAGGATTCCATTCAATTTATTATTATACAAAGACAGCATCCACTGCAATCCAACCTGAAGGCGAGGAAAAGAAAAAAGACACACAAAAGTAGTTTCAAAACCTGGCTTCAATAAAACATTAATGAAAATGAAGCAAATCAAATTATTCAGATATTCCAAAAGTTAGCAATATACAAGCTGATAGTCTCGTAAGGTTCCTGCTCGCAACATTGAGGGCTGCCTTACGACCCTTTCGTTCACAGCATGAGCAAGGCTGTAATACCTGAGCAGAGCAATGAAAAATATAAGTAAAATAACATTAGTGCCATCAAATATCACTTTTGCACAGGAAAAAGTATGTCGATCCTTAACAGACAATTGAATATTCATTGTCTATAACATATATGCATTCATCACATAAGATAATGCAGATAATTCCATATTGATGACACTTCATGGTCAAACAAAATTGACACATCCACCCTAAAATGTTGGCAAAAGAAGACAGGAAGCATGTTACCAAACAAATAACTTACTTGTTGACAGAAGCACTATCCTTAGGCGCATTCATTTCCATAAACCGGTTTCTTATCAACACTTCCTCTCCAGCACAAGCTGCTGCAGCCCTAACTTCTTCTTCTGAAAGACCCTTTGGTCAATGAAAATAAAATAAAGATTAGAAACATCAAAAGTAAAAACATACCAAGGATGAGAGATACCAAAAGAAAACAAGTATAACTTTTGAATTACCAATAAAATTTCTTAACCTTTGACTCTTTGACTAGAGAAAGAAGCAATTTAACAACTAATTGACAAGCTTTTTGTGGGGGGGGGGGGGGGGGGGTT